>ML363172.1:0-86788 GCA_005239505.1 Nicotiana paniculata | reverse complement strand
GGGGGTAAAGGGATTAAAACCATAAACAAACTCAAAAGGAGACATACCTCTAGAAGAATGGAGTGTTCTATTGTAAGCAAATTCAATCATAGGTAAGTAATCTTCCCAAGAAGTTAATTACATTTCAAAATATCCCTCTATATTTTTCCTAAGGTTCTATTAACTACTAGTTTTCCATCAGTTTGTGGGTAACAAGAAGTAGAAAATAATAATTTAGTGCCTAACTTCCCCCAAAATACACGCCAAAAGTGGCTCAAAAACTTAGCATCCCTATCACTAACAATAATTCTAGGTATACCATGCAATCTAACAACTTCTTTTACAATTAGATCAGCAACATGTGAAGCATTATTAGTCTTTAAACTAGGAATAAAATGAGCCATTTTGGAGAACCTATCTACCACAACAAATATACTATCCTTACCATCCTTGTTCTAGGCAAACCTAACACAAAATCCATAGAAATATCAATCCATGGTGAAGTAGGAACATGTAATGGCATGTAAATACCATGTGGTAACACTTTAGATTTAGCTTGTTTACATTCCAAATATTGTGCACACACTCTTTAAACTCTTACCCGCTGAGGATTTTCATGCATAAGCCCCAACTCTCAAGTCGATTGGCCAAATGGGACATAGAGATTAGTGGGTACGATATCAAGTACAAACCCCAGACTACCATAAAATCTCAGATTTTGGCGGACTTTATGGCCGACTTTACACCAGCCTTGATACCCGAGCTTGAATGGGAATTTTTGCTTACTTCGGGGGCTAGCTCGAGGATCTGGACCCTATTCATGGACGGTGCCTCCAACACGAAAGAGTCCAGGCTCGGTATCATATTAAAACCACATGCGGGAAACATAATTAAACAATCCATTGGAATCGTAAAATTGACTAACAATGAAGCCGAGTATGAAGCTATGGTTGCAGGTCTAGAACTGGCTAAGAGCCTAGGGGTCGAAGTGATCGAAGCCAAATGTGACTTCCTACTCGTCGTAATCAAGTTACTGAAACGTTTGATAGAAGAGTAATAGACGTATAGGTACTTGGACAAATTATAGGTAACGCTACACCAATTCAACGAATGGATTCTGCAACACGTACCTCGGGATCAAAATAGTGAGACCGATGCACTGGCCAACTTGGAGTCGTCTTTCGACTTCGATGAATTTGACTCGGGGGCAGTGGTACAAATGATGAACTCGGTGTTAGAAGAAGGACACACCTAAGTGAACTCGACAAGTTTGACTTTGGATTGGAAAACAAATACATAGACTACCTGAAGACAGGAAAATTGTTGTAACGCCCCGATCAGTCATTTTTCTTTATAGAACCATGTACCCATAAATAAGACTCCCCGTACTTACTTTTACTGATTTATGACTTGCGGGGATGGTTGGTTCGGGATTTGAAAGAGTTTGGGTGGAAATCAGAACACTTGGTTCCTTAAGGTTGGCTTAAAAGGCCAAGTTTGACTTCGGTCAACATTTTGAGTAAACGGCCTTGGAATCGGGATTTGACAGTTCCAATGGGTTTGTATGATGATTTCGGACTTGGAAGTATGCTCGGAGCGGGTTTCGGATAATCCGGGAGCATTTCGGCGCCAAATAATGAAAGTTGGATTCTTGAAGGTTTTAGAAGTTCTATAAATGTGGTTTAAAATTCATTTTGGTGATATCGAATTCCAAATGGAATTTTAAGACCAAGAATAGTTCTGTAATATCATTTAAGACTTGCACGCAAAGTTTGGTATCTTTCCGAGTAGTATAAGTACGTTTCGGCACATTGGAAGTAGATTGAAGAACTTGAAGTTCATAAGTTTGATTAAATTGGTTTTAGGGTGTGATTCTTCATTTTAATGTTGTTCAGGAATTCCGAAGATTCGAGCGTGTCTGTTATATGATTTAAAACTTGTTAATATGTTTGGACGGGGCCTCGGGGGCCCGGATTCCATTCGAAAGTCGTGTGAATCGAGTTCAAGCTCAAAAGGAGCTGCTGGTGTACCAGTGGTGCGACGGCACCTGTAGTTGGGCAGCCGCAGGTGCAGGAGAAGCATCATAGATGCGTCCCAAGAGCGGAGCCTAGGTTCCGCAAATGCGGCCCCTCTTCCGCAGAAGCGGAACCGCAGGTGCAATCACCTGTTCGCAAGTGCGATCCTAGCCGGTCCAGCCCATTTTCGCAGATGCAGACAATTGTCTGAAGAAGCGAGACCGCAGGTGCGATCAACTCACCGCAGGTGCGTAAGTCACTGAAGGCAGTGGCTTTCATTTAATACGGTAGTTTGTCATTTTTGACTCACTTCACTCCATTCTTGGGCGATTTGGGAGCTTTAAAAAGGGAGATTTCAACCTAGCTTTGTGAGGTAAGTGATTTCTACCTAATGTGAGTTTAATACATAGTTTATGGGTTGATTACAACATGTAAATTAGTAGAAATTATGGGTTTAGAGTAAAACCTAGGGATTTGATAAAAAGAAGATTTAACCACAAAATTTGTTATGGAATCTAGTAAAAATCACACATTCTTGATCCTAAGGTTATGAGTAACGATTTTCTTCGAAAATTTTCAAAATCTGGGAACGTGGGCCCGGCGGTGGATTTTAGGAATCTTGTAATTTGGGTTGGTCAGTCACTCTTATAGTGGAAGTATGAACTTTGGAGCCTATATTGATTAGTTTTTACCCTATTTGAATAGTTTTGGATTGTCCGGCTCCGGTTTTGAGAGTTTAAGCACATTCTTGAGCTTGAAAGTATGCTTTGGGGGCAAGGTAAGTCTCTTTTCTAACCTTGTAAGAGGGAATTATCTCCATAGGCGAAATAATTGAATATGTGTTCCTAATTGTGGGGGCTACATACGCCCGAGGTGACGAGAGTCCGTATGTAGATACTATTATGCTAAGTTCGGGTAGTCTAGGACCCAAAACTATGCTTTACTTGCCGTACTTGAAACTTTATTGTCAAATTAAATTGGGTAAATCATATCAAACTTGGCAAAGAATTTCTAAAAAGGTTAAACATCATTTTCTTGACCGTTAAAGAGAAGTTGACATTTCCTTGGGTAATTGCTTTCTTGATGAATTCTTGATTGACTGTTTGATGTGTTTATTTGTATTTGACCGCGTTTCATGTATGATTCGTGAGTGGGGTAATAGATGCATTTATGGTTCGCATCGTTCGACCCTCCGACAATGTACATTTTATTATTTTATTGGATCGAGCCGTACGACCTCGACATTATTTGCGCATGCTATTTGCTTGGTACTTTCTGTGATTTGAACTGCTTTAAATGTCTTGAAATATAAATTGTTAACTGAAATGATGGAAACTGAAATTTTAATTACTATATGTTATTTATTCATGACATCCATACTTAGCCTCACACTTAATTATATTATTTTGGCCCTAGTAAGTGTCAAGTCGACCACTCGTCACTACCTCTTTGAGGTTAGACTGGATACTTACTGGGTACATATTGTTTATGTACTCATATTACGTTTCTGTACTTAATTATACAGGATCTGAGGTAGTTTCATCTAGCTATCCGCCCGATGCACGTTCCTGATACTTGACCGAGATTCCACGGTGAGCTGCCCCTTTTTGATGCCGTTCAGCAGCGTGTCGGAGTCTATCTTTTGTTTATTTCTGTCTATTCCATTTCAGGCAGTAGGATAGTTAGATTTTGTACATTCTACTAGATGCCCACACACACTTGGACACTAGGCCCTTGGCACATATTAGTAAACTTGATGTTTGGGTTGTAATCATATAATTATGACTTCTTCTAGTGACTTTCGTTTAATTGCCTTAATAATTCGTTATTTATCGAACGCTATAAATTTAATTTAAGTAGATGTTGGGGATGTTTAATAAGATAAATGAGAACTCACTAGTTGATTAGTGTTGGCTTTCCTAACAATGGTGTTGGGCGCCATCGGGACCCATAATAAAATTTGGGTCATGACAACATGGTATCAGAGCACTAGGTTCACGTAGGTCTCACAGGAGATGGGTGTCGGGCCCCTTTTTCTCGCGAAATCGGGTTTCGACATTGACAACTCTTTTAAAGAAAGTGTTATTAAAGGAGAGAGTCGCCACCTAATGGATTAAGGTGCGTTAGGGCACCTATTTGTAAATGACTCGGGTTTACTAGTTGCGCCACCAAATATCAGGTAAGGGCTCAAATTACCTCGAGGAGAAGGTGGGCACTCCTCGAGGTTCACAATGGTGGGTCCGGGTCGAACTCAAATCATGTGAATTAGTCTAGGAGAAAAGAAACAACTTGGACAAGGAAAGATATATTTTAATAGAAATGATGGGGGGAGGGGGTCCTAAGTTTTTTAGCCTAAAGGATCATCCCGTACAACATGAATAATATTTCGTAACTCCCTCAAGATGGGGTGTTACTCATATTATTCAGCGGGCACAGACTATCATCTCCTGCTACCCGATTACTATCTTTAAGTTTTTTACCTAAATCGCTCTAGTCAATTCTAAGTCGTACCCTATGTGTGCACTACCCCTCCCATGCCTATGGTCCAGGAGGCATTTGGACCTCTATTTAAGGGTGGTTTTACACCTTAACTTAGGCTGCTCACAAGAAAAAATACTAAGTGACAGACAAAATAGTTAGGACTTTCAAATAGAAACAAGTATGGGCTCGAGTTAGCCTCCGCATTTAGACATCAAATGCACGCTTAAACTAGTTAACACTGACATATTTTTATTAATTGCAGAATCCTATAGGCAGGATATCTATGTGATATTGAATGAACGAGCAGACGATCATATGCAAAACTAGTTTCTTAATGCAACATTTAGAACATATAAAGTTTGCCTACTGATTTTAGCATAATAAAATTAAGCCTATGAAAATGGTATCTCAGTGTTTTACGCGATAGTAAACAGTGACAGGTCATAGAAACAGATCCAGAATTATTTGTTTTAATACTATATGCATGTTTTCTAATGAAGGTGTTAACACAGTTCATGAATAAGCGGGAAAAAATAATAATTGAACAGATTCAGGTTTGCATTCCATAATTTGAATAATTTTAGATCCTTGTAACGACCCGACCGGTCGTTTTGAGCTCTAGCATGTCGTTCGGCAGTTTGAGGCCATGAGCAGCTTCACCTCAGGTATTATGACTTGTAAGCATGGTCGGAATTGAATTCCGGGAGTTTTGGAGTTGATTTAGAAAGAGAATCCTCGTCTCGAAAGCTTTAAGTTGGAAGAATTGACTAATGTTGGTAAAGGACCTCGGAATCAGGATTGGAAGGTTCCAGCAGGTTTGCATGATGATTTTGGAATCCGGGCACGTGGGCCCCAGTGTGATTTTTATCGACTTTGCGATTGGGGTTAGGAATTGTTATAAATTGAATTGTTATAAGTAATTGAGTATACATTTATGGGTTTGCATAATTATTGACTAGTTTTGGAGCGTTGAACATCGATTTGAGTTGTCGGGAGGGCTTGTGGAACGCCCCAAAATCGAGGGACGAGACCGGCGCCTAACCGGGTGACCCCGGTCAAGCGGACCTGGATTGCCTTTCCTGCCCAACGCGTTACCCCGTGTTTACAATATACCTTATTCCACATGAATTAACAATTTAGAGTTTAAACATGAATCTACTACTTGAGTTCATTTCATCCTTTATCATTTCAACATTTGATAATCACAAAACATACAATAATTCTGATTCGGACCACGATTACTAGTAAACACATTTACTGCCCAAAATACATATATGTACAACCCACATCATGTCTACGGAGCCTCTAAGAGTACTAAAGGTTTACACAATACTTGCCGGCAACAAGGCCCCGGCTATACCTTAAAAGACACAACATATACAAAAGAGATGATATAGACTATACACGACCCCGAGAGGAAGTGGGGCTCACCGGATCTGCTGAAGGTATGAAGGGGAAACACCACTATCGGCGGTCTGAGCTACCTACTGTGGAACCACCTACATCCATATAAAAGATGTAGCGCCCCGGCAAAAGGGACGTTAGTACCATTGAATAGTACTAGCATGTATGAACGAAGTTTATTCCAAGCTGAATCACACAATACACAATTGGAAGACCATCAGGATAACCACACAATTACCACACAGATATATAGGAAGTTACAAATGGAGATTCCACAATTACTCATTGAAATTATTCATCTGTTGCGGCGCGCAACCCGATCCCACCGTACATTCTCATATCACCCTTATTACCTCTCCACCCTTATTACTTCGTGTTGCGGCGCGCAACCCGATCCCACCGTACAATCACATTTCACCCTTATTACCTCTCCACCCTTATTACTTCGTTTTGCGGTGCACAACCCGATCCCGCCGTACGTTCACATTTCATAGCAGTAATAACCATCAATTATATCACAGGGATCTTCATCATCAAGAACATAAGTTCATATCAACCAACAACTATATGAAGTCAAGGCATAATAATCCTTACCAAAGAGTGATTCACATATGGTGGTGCCATCATTATTTAACTCAATTAAATCAACCACAGTTTCTTTTCATCATTTGCCACACTCGGCCCTTAGCAATTAGATACCTTTCCACATTAGAGTACGTAATTCTTTCATATAATAGCACATACTGCCATAGTGACATATTCGAACATTTAACGAACCTTACACATGGTAGGATAAACACAAAGAAATCACCCTTCATAATCTAGATTAGCATGGTAATCGACTTAAGAAAAATCAGAGAATGAACTCGTACACCTCGACACAACAGGACAATCAATTCACATATGCTCAAGCAAGAATTTCATACCGTGTGCTCGGACACCAACAAGGTAACTCTACAAAGATTAAAGTTAGCCATACATACCTTGAATCGGAATTTTCCTTTAATTTTCTACCACAATTCACCAGACCTTCTAGCACCTTCAATTTAGTTCATAATATGACATAATTGAACTTAGAATTAGGAATAATGATCATGCCTTGAACTCACTTGAGCATTCTATCAACCACTAGGTGTTCCTTTAGATCAAATGACCTCTTTTTAGTGAAAGATTACTCTAACCCATTTCCTTTTACTAGATTATGACTAGTTGGTTACATGCATGCAAGACTCCTACCCCCTAATTTTATGAACTCACCTAACCATGTTTTATTTTAACAAAAATCTAGAAATTAAGGTTGATGGGTAGAAGCATACCTCTTGTATTGAAGAAAATGGTATCCTACTTGATCAATTCCAGGCCTGAGTAGTGATGGAGGAACAAATTTGATGAAGATGGAACTCTCTCTCTAGAACCCACTCTCTCCCCTCTCTAATTTATCAGAAAATGAGCTTAAAAGAATGGAGAGGTGTTTTAATGAACTGGGGGTCGGGTATAAAATTAGAAATTTAACAGTCCCGAAGCAGAAATGCGGTCAGGAATGCGATCGCATTCCTGCTATGCGGTCCGCATTCCTGTCGCATAATTGGCCCTCAAATGGGCCAAAAATAAAAGTAGACTGACCAGGTATGCGACCACTATGCGGTCCGCATACCTGTTATGCAAACGCATAGTGCGTCGCATAACGCCCTCTGCAAAAGTCAAGGTGCAATAATGCGACAACTATGCGGCCGACATTCGTGAAATGCGATTGCATTCTAAGCCGCATAGCTGTCCTCAAAATGGACAACAAACTGTCCAGGTATGCGACCACTATGCGGTCCGCATACATGATCTGCGATCGCATAGAGGACCGCAGACCTGCGCAAATCTGGAAAGTTATATCTTTTAAGTCCCGGGGTACTTTTCTCAAAAATGGTCCGTTTTAAGAACTTCTACAGTTATAACAACATGGGGACCTATTTGGGCATTATTTTTTAGCCATAAAATTTTACGGGTCTTTACAGCTTGGAAGCTGGTTATGGAACTTCGAAGCGAGGCAAGTCTCCTTTCTAACCTTGTAAGAGAGAATTGTCCTCATAGGTGAAATAATTAATTATGTGCTACTATTTGTGGGGGCTACGTACACACGAGGTGACGAGAGTCTGTGCATAGCTACTGTTATGCTTATGTCCGGGTAGTCTAGGACCCAAAAGCATGCTTTACTTGCCGTACTTGTAATTTTACTGATAAATTTAAAATGATTAAATCATATCGAACTTGGAAAATAAATTTTTGAAAAAAAAAAGATTAAACACCATCTACTTTACTATTAAAAGAGAAATTGTCATTTCCTTGGGTAATTATTTTCCTGATGAAGTCTGGATTGACTGTTTGAATGTGTGTATCTATGAGTACCTGCGCCGCATGTATGATTCGCGAGCGGGGTAACTCTATTATTTATATTTTACCATGTCGCACATATGATTCGCGAGCGGGGTAATAGATGCATCTGTGGTTCGCGCCGTCCGACCCTTCGGCAGTGCACATTTTTATTATTTTGTTGGATCGGGTCGTACAACCTCGACATTATTTGCACATGCTATTTTCTTGGTACTTTATGTGATTTGAACTTTTTAATTGCATTGAAAAGTTGTCAACTGAAATGACGGAAACTGAAATTATAATTATGAAAGGAGTTGTCCCTTCCTGTTGTTACTTGTTATTTAATTATGACATCCATGCTCAGCGTCACATTTAATTATATTAATTTGACCTCTAATAAGCGTCAAAGTCGACCTCTCGTCACTACCTATTCGAGGTTAGGCAGGATACTTACTGGGTACACGTTGTTTTTGTACTCATACTACACTTGCTGTGCATTTTGTTGCACAGTCACATATATGTCTAGTGGCCCAGATTGGCACATCGGCATGGGTGATACAGACACTTAGGTGAGTTGCACCTCTCGAGACGACCGCAGCCAGCAGAGTCTCCTTTAGAGTATTATATTTTATTTTCTCTACGGTCCAATTGTATTACGGACGGTTATTGTATTACATTTTATTTTCTAGAAATGCTCATGAACTTGTGACACTGGGTTCTGGGATGACTATGGGATTTATTCATTATTTGAATTGGTTAAAGACATTTTGTTTACTCAGTGGAAGTTCACCATTTGCTATTTAATGTAATGAAAAGAAATGATTTCAAAACTACTAAAATAAGAATTTGATTAACTTCTTGGTGTTGGCTTGACTGACAGTGGTGTCCGGCACCATCACGATCATTTTGCATATCATTATTCAAAGGTTTCATAGTTCAGAGGCACCATCTTCATAGCCTGAGAACATCATTGCGTGGCCTGCGAATCCTTTACCGCACAATTCATGGCCCGGGACGTCATGGCCTAAGGATGTCATCCTCACCGTCCAAAGACGATCTTCACGGTCCAAAGGGAGTTTGAATCATGTTTTCTATATGGATGCATCGTATTTTGAGTTTGTAGGTAATCCGGCAAGTAACCGTTCTCATAACGGGAGCAACCTTCGCTCCGTTTTTCGTTCAACGTTCATATCCTTCAATTATTTCAAACGAAACCGATCACCATCCGTTGACCATTCTCATTTGATACCCATCAAATATCCATAACCATTCACAATCCTAATTTGTCCTATCCAGAATATTCAGTCCGTTCTTACAATAATTCCATCGTCTTATTCAACAGTCCGATCCAGAATTACACATGGCCTGATTCCTGTAAAACCAGGGATATGTAGGCAGCTCAGAGATAGAGTGCGGACCATATTTTTCAAAACATCCTATTCGGTCAAAATCGGTCATCATTTCTTTACGCGACAACTCTTTTATCCTTCCCGGGTAAAGAGGGGCAGCTGCCGATACAAAATTTTTCCCTCATATTTTTTCAAATATATATATACATATACATTCTTTCAAAATAGTGCATATGCATCATCATATGATTTACACGTGCACAAGTATTTTGCATAATTTTCTATAATTTTTAAAGACTTTATTATATAAATACCCATTAATTACTTTACAAATTATTTTTATGATGATTTTATCATCTAAACTTATCATTTACACTCATATTAGGTTTCAAATGTTTTAGTGCATTTATTATAATTACGTTACGTTTTTAGGGCTAAAATTGCACAGTTTTGCAATAATACCCTATACATGCTTATAATTACTTTATTAATGAAAAAAAATAATTTTTTTTATTTTTATAATGTTAAATAATTGTTTTTTAATCTATTTTTATGCATAAATGATATTTTTGTTATTTATCTATTATTTTTAGAAATTACTTATTGGTTAAATTTGGGTATTTAAAATCTGGCCCCAATTTTCAATTGATTTCGGACCTAAAACTACCCAGACCAACCCAATATACCTAAGCCCAATACCCTGGCCCAACTACCCTTACCCATTTAATAACCCAACCCAGCCCGCTCAGATCCCAGCCGTTGATCAACGACTCACAGACGATCACCCCTTTCCTTATATCTCCATCCCAAACCCTATCCCTTATTTCCCTAATCCTGCCGCCTCTATTTCCCCCTCTGATGAACCCTAATTCCGCCGCCTCACAAAATCCCCCCAAATCCCATTCCTAATGGGATTCTTTCCCCATTTACCTACCATCTCGAGATATTTCCCTTATTTGGTGCTATGTTACGGAATAACTTAAGTACTTGCCTAAATATGGCAAGTACCCCACTTCGATTTTGTCCAAATCAGTGTTTACCCCCTTGAATCTGGACGACCTTGAGTCCAAATACGTTATTTTGTACCGATTCTCTCGTACCTTGCTGATTCGTACTTAACCCTAAAGGTTAGGATTTCAGATTCTCTTTGATTCGAACCTAAACTGGTTCAAACTTTGATTTTTAGCATTATTTCCGTCTATATTCACTCTATTACTTGTGAATCTGCCTATTTTTGTCGATTTCTTTTACTTACCCAAATTAGGGTTTCAGATCTTCTCTAATTGAACCAAATATGGTTCGGTTCTAGGTTTCGTTCTGAATAATTTCCTGTCTATGTTTATATTTATGCTAATATGATTCTTGCTTTTATTTTCTGTCGGTTTTGTGGTTTACCTAAATTTAGGGTTTCAGACCCTTTTACTTGAACTAAATCCGGCTCAATTCTATGTTTTTTTTTGAATAATTCCTTGTCTATGTTCATTATATGCATTATGTAATTCCTTGCCTTATTTTCTACTGATTTTGTGTATTTTCACCTTAAGTTTAGGTTTTTAATTTTACTGATTTGAGTACTTTCCTTTTGGTATTTTTTTTTAGCTATTTCCATGTTCTAATTCATGTACTATTTAAACCCCTCCGACTCCCCTTTGAAAGAGATAGAGGTTCTGAGTTCGAAAATCTTTTCACTACTATAACAAAACTGTGTGCTTCTACTCTATTGAATAATCTTACTCTGTGTTTTGATTCCTGGCCGGCTGAAATCCAGGGCTAGAAATCTCTGAGTGTTGCTTCTGTTCTGGTGATATTCACTACACTATTTGATTCCTTTCTTCCCCTTTTCATCTCAACTGGTGAGTTATTAGACCCTCTACCATTTCATTATGATTGTTCACTCAATGTGTTAGTTCAACTAATCTATACTATCCTAATGTTATTACATTGCGATTTGAAACATGCTTAAGTTTATGTTGAGTTTATTAATCAGTTTCTACTCAAATTCTATGTCACAAATGATTATCTCTTGAAGTTAAACTTGTCTGTGAACATGCTCTCGTATTTTTTTCCTGTGAACTAGTTAACCATGTATAGATGTATGCATTCAGAGTTATAAGTTTGTTGAACCTGTTATAATATGGCATGTTTGACTATGTTCTTACTGTATTATGAATCTTCTGGAAACTGCCTTAATTAGTTTTTAACCTGTCCCAATTTGTTGCTAATCAATGTGATCCCTAGTGTTTCCACTTAATCTAATCTGGATGTTCTGTTATTTCTATGACCCTTCTTATGAACTTCTCTTGTTAGCGTGTGATTGAGTCTAATTCCTAAAACTTGACTAAGTATTCTTAGGTTTAAACATGCCTACTACTTATTTGTACATGTTTAATATGATAAGAATCCTCAGGCCATGGCATGGTGTCTTCCAGCTATGAGGATGATGCCTTCAGACTATGACGCCTTCAGACAAATTGGCTATATTTTAGCCCATGAGATGTAGACACATGATGATTGAGATAAAAAAAGATAGAGATTAGTATTGTGTAGAGTTGGGGACAGAGCTTAGAACCGAGAGAATAGAATAATGAAAGGGTATAAAGCAACATTTGTGTTTATGCAATGAGAGACAATACTTGGTCTCATGCAAGGGGAAGGCAGAGCTTAGCCTTATGCAATTAAGGAGGCAAATCTTATCCTCATGCAAGGTTGAGATAATGCTTAGTCTCATACAAGGGGAAGGTAGAGCTTAGCCTTATGCAATTGAGGAGGCAGGGCTTAGCCTCATGCAAGGTTGGGACAATGCTTAGTCTCATGCAAGGGAAAGGCAGAGCTTAGCCTTATGAAATTGAGGAGGCATGTCTTATCCTCATGCAAGGTTGAGACAACGCTTAGTCTCATGCAAGGGGAAGGTAGAGCTTAGCCTTATGCAATTGAGGAGGCAGGGCTACACTTATGCAATATGGAGACAGTGCTTAGTCTCATACAAGGGGAAGGCAGAGCTTAGCCTTATGCAATTGAGGAGTCAGGGCTTAGCCTCGTGCAAGCTTGAGACAATACTTAGTCTCGTGCAAGGGGAAGACAGAGCTTAGCCTTATTCAATTGAGAAGGCAAGGCTTAGCCTCATGCAAGATGGAGACAATGCTTAGTCTCATGTGTTGAATAGATAAAAAGTGAGAGCGGAGTATATTCTAGCTGGAGATGAGTTCGATAGCTTTGGTGTTGTGAAGACAGTGATTCTAAGGTGCACACGTACTGACGACTGTTTTTTGTTCCTGTATTCAAAGAAAAATTGTGAGTGTAGCGGGGAAGGTTGGTTCGTGCCTTTGCCTGGTTGCTCTTCTCTGCTCCGCATTGGAATCCTACTCGAGTCACCATAGGTAGCATCTGGCTAAAAATAGAGTTTTCGAAATATGCATACGTAGTTATTCAAAACATAGTAATATGCAATTTAAATCAACTAGATGAACCGGTAAATGTGAAACTATCAGAGACATTGTGACCTTCTCACCATTTTGCGGGTCCTCTTGAAAATTCTTCCTGAGTTATCTAGACGAATTTCTGGCTATTCCGCATACAATGCCGTTGGCTGAACTTGCTTCAAAATTTTGAGGGTCCTCCTCAACATTCTGCCCTAGTTTATGATTATGGGGAAAATGAATATTTTATTGTATTGTGACCGAACCCACAGGGATACCTACGTATCCCATCTTAAACAGGAATCAGGTCAAGCGTAGTTCAATTACATCATATGAAGAAATGTAAACAGTTTAAACATAGTATCCTTTGACTGCATCTGAGTTGATAGGCTTCGGCCAAACTTCTCAATCCATTTATGAGTGCTCCTCCTGTTAGTACTCTTTGAACCATGTAGGGTCCTTGCCAGTTGGGTGAGAATTTTCCTTTGGCTTCATACTGATGTGGAAAGATCTGTTTTAGTACCAGCTGCCATGGTGTGAACTGTCTAGGTTTGGCCCTTTTATTGAAAGCTCTGGACATTCTGTTCTGATAAAGCTGACAATGACACACTGCATTCATTCTTTTCCCGTCAATGAGAGCTAATTGCTCGTAGCGGCTTCTTATCCATCCTGCGTAATTTAGTTCAGCTTCTTCTATAATTCTCAAAGAGGGAATTTCTACCTCGACGAGGATGACGACTTGAGTACCGTAGACCAATAGTTAAGGCGTTGCCCCGGTTGACGTGCGGACTGTGGTACGATATCCCAATAAGGCAAATGGGAACCTCTCGTGCCACTGCTTGTGATTTTCTATCATCTTTCTCAATATCTTCTTAATGTTCTTGTTGGCTGCCTCCACGCCTCCATTCATTTGGGGTCGGTATGCTGTGGAGTTTTTGTGCTTGATTTTGAAGGTTTCACACATGTCTTTCATTATGTCACTGTTGAGATTGGCGGCACTGTCAGTGATGATGGATTCTGGAACCCTGAATCGACAAACAAAATGATCCTTGACGAAATCTTCGACGACTTTCTTGGTTACAACTTTGTAAGATGCAGCTTCAATCCACTTTGTGAAGTAGTCTATGGCCACTAGAATGAACCTGTGTCCGTTTGAAGCGGCGGGCTCCATCGGTCCAATGGCATCCATTCCCCAGGCAACAAAAGGCCAAGGTGCACTTGTTGCATTGAGTTCATTTGGAGGTACCCGTATCATATCTACGTGTATCTGGCACTAATGAAATTTCTGGACATACCAGATGCAGTCCGTTTCCATAATCATCCAGAAGTATCCGGATATGCGTATCTTCTTGTCTAGGATGAAACCATTCATGTGTGGGCCGCGAGTTTGGCGTGTATCTCTTCAAGCAGTTTGGAGGCTTCCTTGGCATTGACACACACGTAATAGCCCTAGATCTGGAGTTCTTCTATATAGAATTCCTTTACTCTGGAAGAAATGGTTAGACAACCTCCGAAGTGTGCGTTTCTGAGTATGGTTTGCATGCTCTGGGTATTCTCCTTTTGCCAAATATTCCATGGTTTTCCATTTGTTTCTTCTTCAACATGAGCGCAGTAAGCCGGATGATTATGGATTCTTACCAGAATGGGATCGATGAAATTCTTGTTTGGGTGTTGTATCATGGAGGACAAGGTGGCCAGTGCATCTGTGAATTCATTCTGGATTCTGGGGACATGTCGGAACTCTATCTTCGTGAATCTCTTCTTCATCTCTTGTACGTGATGCATATACGGTAGTATCTTGGTGTTCTTTGTAGCCTGTTCTCACGGTACCTGGTGTACCAGCATGTTTGAATCACCAATCACCAGCAATTCCTGGATATTCATATCAACAGCCAAATTGAGCCCTAATATGCAGGCTTCATACTCTGCCATATTATTGGTGCATGGAAACCTGAGCTTTGTGGACACCGGGTAATGTTGACCGGTTTCTGACACCAAAATGGCTCTGATACCGACTCCTCTGAAATTTGCAGCTCCGTCGAAGAACATTCTCCACCCGTCGTAGGCTTCATCAATATCCTCTCCTACGAATGATACTTCTTCATCACGAAAATATGTTTTCAATGGTTCGTATTCTCCTCCTACAGGATTTTTTGCAAGATGATCTGCCAATGCATGTCCCTTGACTTCCTTCTGAGTTACATAGATGATGTCAGATTCACTCAACAATAATTTCCATTTGGCCAGCTTTCCTGTAGGCATAGGCTTCTGAAAGATGTACTTCAAAAAATCCATCCTTGATATGAGATATGTGGTATAAGCACAGAAGTAGTGCCTCAGTTTCTAGGATATCCATGTCAGAGCACGTCAAATGCGTTCCAGCAGAGAGTCCGTGCTTCATAGGTGTGAACTTCTTGCTCAGATAATATATGGCCTACTCTTTTCTCCCCGTTCATCATGTTGTCCCAAGACACAACCGAAAGCCCCATCTAGTACAGAAAGGTAGAGTAATAGTGGTCTACCAAGTTTTGGCGGCACTAGGACTGGTGGTGTGGACAAGTATTCTTTGATTTTTTCAAAATCTCTATGAAATCTTCAGTCCAACTGGTTGCGTCATCCTTCTTCAGCATTTTGAAAATTGGCTCACATACTACAGTTGATTGCGCTATGAAGCGACTGATATAATTGAGACGTCCCAAGAAACTCATCACGTCCTTCTTGTTCTTTGGCGGTGGTAAATCCTGGATAGCCTTGAACTTTGATAGGTCTAACTCAATTCCTCGGCGGCTGACGATGAACCCTAACAATTTTTCGACAGGAAATCCAAAGGCTCATTTTGTGGGGTTTAGTTTCAGATTGTACCTCCACAGCCGGTCAAAGAACTTTCTCAAATCTGCTATGTGATATGCGGCCTTCTTGGATTTGATGATGATGTCATCCACATATACCTCTATATCCTTGTGTATCATGTCGTGGAAAATGGTTGTCATGGCCCTCATGTAGGTGGCCCAAGCATTCTCTAAACCCAAATGACATCATTTTGTACAGTACACTCCCCATGGTGAGATGAAAGCTATTTTCTCGGCATCTTCTTCATCCATCCAGATCTGATGATAATCCGCGAAGCAATCAACAAAGGATTAGAGTTCATGCTTGGCGCAATTATCGATCAATATGTGTTTATTTGGTAGTGGGAAATCATCTTTGGGACTTGCTCTGTTTAAATCCCGATAGTCGACACATACTCTGACTTTCCCATCTCTCTTAGGAACTGGCACGATGTTGGCCAACTAAGTTGGATGTTCAACTACCCTAAGGACCTTAGCTTTGATCTGCTTGGTGACTTCTTCCTTGATTTTTAGGCTCATCTCTGGTTTGAACTTCTTGAGTTTCTGCTTTACTGGTGGACACATATGATTGGTAGGTAGCTTGTGAGCTACTATGGATGTGCTCAATCCGGTCATATCGTCATACGACCATGCGAAAATGTCCTCATACTCTCTTAGGAAGTGAGTGTACTCTTCCTTTTCTGATGGCGACAAGTGAATGCTTATGCGGGTTTCTTTGACTGTTTCAAATCTCCCAAATTGATTATCACAGTTTCGTCTAGATTGGACTTAGGCTTGTTCTCAATATTCTCAACTTCTTTGACAATTTCCTCAGGTATCACATCTTCTTCTTCTATCTCTTCCGAGTTACTATCCTTATGTTGCGTTGTCTCATTACATATCACAGTCATTGGTTCATCAAGATAAGAAATAGTAATGCTGTAGAGAGAAAGATATGAAAGGTAATAATAATAAAACATCAAGCCATTGGTAAATGTAAAAATGCCAAACAAATCAATTTTTTAATGACTCAAACAATGTTTTCCAAAATGAACTACTGAAAGAAAAGAAAATGTTTTAAAAAAAAATATGCTCAAAAAGAATTGTTTTCAAAGTAAATAACACTAGCAGCCATGCTACCCCGGGACTCATCAGGCCCTTGATGGTGTGGCTTCTAGTTCTTGAGGACAACCCCTTTCTCCACTGTCTAGATGAAGAGGCCTTCTTCCTCCTCCTCCTCCTCAACAATTACACTTCAATCCATGTCTTCCTCTTCTAGAAATAAATTCCTCAAACCAGCTAGCACCTCATCCTCTTCGGATCCCCACATCATATCAGCTTGATGGAAAGATTGGTTCAAATGCGATATTGGTTGTTCAAAAGGGTAGAAATGACCGCGTCATGATGGTGACCAGTTTTAATACTCATTCCAGGTATACTGGTATCCTAATCCAAAGGTCGTGCCGTGACATTTTAGCTGTATTGACTTGGCAATACCTTGGAGATTGTTCCCGAGCCCTTTACCGGGTTCATACCCTGCCCATGCTAGTATGCTTTCTATTTTGCTGCTCCACCACTTATCTTTCTTAATTGCATTGACGCGCTCGATGCGATGATAAGTCTCTCCACCCAATTTGCTTCTATTTTCCATGACCAGAACAATTTGATTGGTATAAATGGGATTACTCCCATCTCCATGGATTCACCTCCTGATGATTCCATTCAAACTTTACAACTTGGTGCAAAGTAGAAGCCACAGCCCTAACGACATGTATCTAAGGCCGTCCTAACAAGTTGCATGAGGCGGATATGTCGAGTACTTAAAATTCGACATCAAACCAAGTCGGGCCCATTTGCAAGCAGAGGTTGGTTTCCCCGATCATGGCCCTTTGAGACCTATCGAATGCTTTCACGTTCATAGTTCCTGCTCGTATTTCATGTTTACTCAATCTTTTCAAAGTTGTCTGTAGACAGGTGTTGATACTGGAACATCCAATCAAAACCTTGGCAATGAATTTATCCTCGCATTGTACCATGATATGCAGCGCCCTGTTGTGGCTTAATCCCTCTGGTGGCAATTCGGCTTCATGAAAAGTGATTTTATGGCTCTCCAGTACTTGTCCTACCATGTTAGCCATTTCCCCGCTGGTTATATTGTTGGGCATGTAAGCTTCGTTCAATACCTTTATCAAGGGATTCCTATGTGATTTAGAATTCTATAGTAATGATAGAATGGATATCTGAGCAGGAGTCTTGTTCAGATGGTCCACCACAGAATATTTCCTTACTTGCACCTTTCTCCGAAGATCATCTAGGCCAGTTTCAATGATGGGCTGCTTGGAAGCTGCTTCTTTACTTGTTCCTCCTAAGTGCTCAGGTGTGTAGACTTTACCAGTCATGGTCATCCCTTGTGTACACTAGATTCTTCCATTTTTTCTTTTCCTTTCCTCCTGGCTTCTGCAACATAGTCCTAGGGTACAACATTGGACTTAAAGGACGGTGTGGATACTACCGTCACAGTGAATAGTGTGGTCACTTCTACTTCAAATGGAGCAGGTGCAGCTGTAGGCGTTGTTACTTCCACCTTCAACGGGGTTGGTGTGGCTACTTCAACTTTGACTGGTGGCTGTAATTGTACCACAATATGAGTGAGAGTGACCACAGGTTTCTTTGGGTCATCTCCTTCTCGAATAAGCCCAATTGACCCTTCCGGGTCCCATTCTTTGTCAGTCTCTACCACATTCACCCCTCGCCCCTGTGATCTGGGAGGGGATTATTGCGGACGTTAGGTGTAGCCTCCTTTGCTTGTATGAACTTGGTATAAATTAAGGTCTAAATCTTATCTTTCTGAGTGCGACATTCATCGATGGTATGACCTTTCATGCCGGAGTGGTAGGCACATGTTTTATTTGGATTGACCCATTGAGAAGAGTTTTCCTTGGCAACAACGGGAATATGGGTGACATATCCAGCAAATTTTAGTCTCTCATATTGACCGATGGGTTCAGCAATAGGGGTGTATTGTCTGGGTGGCCTGCGGTCGAAATTTGGTCTGGGTTTTTGGTAATTTTGGCGGGCTGGCGGTGAGTGATAGTATGCTGGCTGGGTGTTATATGCATGGTAGGCGGTGGTGGTTTGCGGATATCTGGGAGGTGAAGGCTGATATATAGGTGGAGGTGTTTGATATGTAAGAGGAGATTTTGGACCTTGGGCCACCATCACGACCCTACTTCTTTATTTTTGGATATACCTCCTGACTACAAAGCTTTGTTCGTAGCCTGTAATGCCTCAACATTGGTTACCATTCTGCTCTTGGTTCCTTCTTCAATCCTTTCCCCTAATTTGTTGATGTCGGAGAATTTATGATTCTCGATAACCATTAACCTTTCATAGTATTGTAGATCCTGGGATCGGACAAAGAACTTGTTCATCTTCTCTTCTTCCAATGCCATCCTTACTTTTGCAGCTTCTGATCTCCACCGAGTAGCATACTCGTGTAATGTCTCAGATGCCTGGTGCATTCCCTGTATTAAACCTGAATCGATCCATGAAATATGATGCCATGCTTACCAAGCTAGCCCACTTCTTTGGATTTTGGCTGATGTACCAAGATAAGGCGTCTCCGGTGAGGCTTCTCATGAACAATTTCATGCGAATCCTTTCATCCTTTCCAACTTCTACGAGCTTGTCACAGTATGTTCTTAGATGCACCTTTGGGTCACCTGTTCCATCAAATATCTCCAACTTGGGAGGTTTGTAACCCTCCAACAGTTCTACGTCCGACTGAATACATAGATCTCATAGTTCAAACCCTCAACGCCTTTACCTCCTTCGACACCTTGGACTCGACTTGTGATCCTCTTAAGTTCCTCTGCCATATTCTTAATAAGCAGGTACTTCTCGGCAAATTCTGGTGTATATGGGGTTTGTTGAGTGGGGTGAGGTAGAGTTTCTAAATATATAGGGTTGTTCTGATGTATACTGGGGATTTGGGTGTAGTGGTGATCATTGGTCGAGTTCTGCGGATCGGGGTAGATTGCGGTGTATTTTGAGGGGTATGGTAAGTGGTGGTTTGTAGATACTGAGTTAGATGATGTTGGTGCTGAGGAGGAGTTGGTACTAGTGGAGGATTAGGATTTTGGGGAGGCGTGGCATATTGATGAGGTGCGGGAGGATTTTGCGGATGTTGATTTGGTGTGTTTTGAGGAGGTGCTGGGTTTTGGGCATTCCGTTGGTTAATATCCGGGACATTTAGGGTGAGGGAGAGGTTTGCCAAGTTTCGGACCTGCTCAAGTTCCCTTTGAAATTACAGTATTTTCTGCTCCAACCGTAAAACCAAATCATTCTGTGCGGAGTACTCCGACCATCAGAAGTTTCAACATTTTCCGCATGTGCAGTGTTATCTTTCCTGATACCACTCATGTCATCCATCTTAGATTTTCCCTTATTTTTAGGATCACTTAGAGGAAGAGGAGGTGGAGGACCTCTAGATCTGGTATGATATGCTGATGATGCCAATATGCACGAACCAACCTTAGGGAGTGAGAATAATTAAAACAAAAAAACAAAAAGGTAAACAAGTCAGTAGGGAATTTTGGAAGGATATTTGTGGTATTTAAACATGTTTTGCGGAATCATAAATTCACGTCCTAATTTGGGGATCTCGTTGTGACCGAGGTAGGCCTAGCGACATGTAGATTTGGAGAAACTTAATACCGATAATTGCCTCATTTCATTAATGTAATAAATATATCAAACCTTTAAAACAATGATCAAAAGAGTTTCTAGTGGCATTTTCCTTATTGCAATCAATTTCTAAAACGGCTCTAGAAAAGCAAGTAAACAACAATTCTAATCTATTTGGTCCCGGAGGGACCTTCTCCAAGCTTGGCCTTTTTGGCCCCATCGATCAGATTCCCCAGGCCTTGCATGTCCAGCAATAGGTACGCCCTTGCTAGGTGTCCTCATTCGTTGCCCTCTGCATTCTGAAAATCCACGATCCTTTTCCTCATTTTCCCCTCAAGCTCCATCAGACCCTGCTCTAAGTACTCCAACCTCTCCGTTAATTTTGTAGCAATTCCTCTCCATTAATTGATTGATTCCATGTCTACCTTGTGTTGTTCCAAATGTCTGGCCTCAGACTCAAGGATTCTCTTGTGCATCCTCTTGTATTTTACTTGTGCTTCAGCAGCATCGTCTATGACCCTGTTTCCTCAATCGATCCCTTGCTCGACTTCTCCCGCTATGTCATCATCCAAACATGATAGGTAGAAATACACATGACCGGCATGATACTGATCTGGTTCGATGGTATCCTTCTCCACAATAATCTTCATATGCCACATGTGTTAGGCCTCACACTTGAATGGAATGGCATCACCCTAAAAGTCTACTTTGTAGTGAACCATCTTAGAAACTCGTGGTATGACTTGTTTCTTCCCGTCCTGTCTTATGACCCTGATAGGAGCATAAGGATAGATACCCCTCAACCCAATCAGCACTAAGTGAGGGACATCCCTTGACCTTATGATGAACTCGCTAGTAGGGAACCACTCGAACATCGAATGGACCTTGTCATCAGTCAAATTGTTAAAGAAGCGCACCCAATCCACGGCGTTTTCCGGTTGTGCAAATCTATCTGGTATGAAAGTCATTCTTTTTGGATGGTGAAAAGCTATGTGGTCATTCCATGGTTGCCGTGGAAATTCCTGGCGGTACTGTCCTCTTTGAAGATGTTCCAACAACCATATTTGTAGTAACAAATTACATCCCTCAAAATGCCTAAATCCTTTCTTGCAACAGTCCAAGGCTCGGTATATTTCTGCCACGATCATTGAGACAATAGTGTAAGTCTGTCCCTCAATTCTTCCTTCCATTAAGGTCTTGGTTACCATAGCCAAACGAGTGTGGATCCTGTCTCCTTGAATCGGTAATACTATCATACCTATAAATCAGACGACGAACACAAAAACCTGACGATAAGTCCAGCCCAAAGAAGTGATGGAAAACTCATCATGATAGATACGGTAGGATGTGTTGTGCCCATAACGCTTGTAAAGGAAGTCGAAAGGTATATAGGACTTCTTCAGGAAGACTAACTCGTCATTCTTTCTAAGACCTATCATTTTCAGAAATCCCCTAGAAGTGCAATTTTATGGTATCAGCAGACCAGGGCTATCCGAGGGTAGCATAGTAAAACCTCCTATTTCCTCAAGAAGGAGAGTCATCTCTATTACCAAAATGTAAAACAACCCTCTTTTCATCCCATAACATAATAGCGGCCTCGATCAGTACATTTTTTGGCTGAATGTCCAACAAAGAAGGTAAATTTCCCAGAATTCTTTTCACGTGGTTTATTCGCTTGGTGAGAGATTTTCCCACCAGTCTAGCAACAGAGGTGAGATACTTCAGACCATGCCAAACCTGGGGACTTCGTGCCTCATTTCTGAAAAACAAATAAAGTTATCCCTCTCCCCCTCTGGATTTGACTACTTACATATTAGTGATTAGCATATCGACACGTTTTCTCCAAATAATGCACATATCATGATTGTGCCCATTGGGATTATGGAAATTCCAATGGGCTTTAGACAAGGCTTGCCTTAGAGAGTTATTATGCGGAAAGCATTCTAAATCATGCTAGGTTTGGACATGATGCATGTACAATTATCATCAGAGTAGGGTTTTCTATAAAATTCTAGACCGGGACTCTCAAGTGGACAACTTGAGAGGGAAAAGCACGGAACTGTCGACTGCACCGCTGATCGACTAGTTTTACCGCAAATAAGCCTTTCCAAATTAAATAGGGTAATATAGGAAGAGAACAGACACTCATCAAGTGCCTCTATGGTATTAATTACGCACGAGTGGAATATGATACAGAGCATGTAAGTATGCAAAAATAAAATAACACATTGTCAAGTATTTTGCATGATGAAAGCGATAAATGCGATATTTAATAAATGTAAAAACAGGAAAAGAAAGAAAACAAGAAAGGAGTTAGTTCGTATAATGGAAAATTTATAATAAAGCGGTAAAAGGGGTAGGGAAAGACATAAAGATTGAAGCCAGTGAAGATAATTTGGAAATAATGGAGGGGATGCATATTGTGACAAGACTAAGCTAAGAATTTCATGTAAATTCATATAAAGGGAAAATAGGGAAGGGGGTTTGCATGTAGCAAATAAAACGGTGAATTCAAGCATAAAATAATAAAGACACACTTATCGAGGGAGACTAATTCACACAGACCAAGTTCAGTAAGGTAAGAGCCTAAGGATATCCCCAGCAGAGTCGCCATGCTGTCACGCCCCTTTTTCTCGTGAAATAGGGTTTCGACATTGACAACTCTTTAAAGGAAGGGTTGTTAAAAGAGAGAGTCGCCACCTAACAGATTAAGGTGCATTAGGGCACCTATTTGTAAATGACTCGGGTTTACTAGTTGCGTCACCAAAGATCGGGTAAGGGATCAAATTATCTCGAAGAGAAGGTGTTAAGCACTCCTCGAGGTCCACAACGGTGTGTCTCAGCCGAACTCAAATCATGAATTATTCTAAGAGAAAAGAAACAATTTGGACAAGGAAACAATTATTTTAATAGAAATGGGTATGGGGTCCTAAGTTTTTAGCCTAAAGGATCACCCCGTGAAAAATAAATAATATTTCGTCACTCCCTCAAGACGGGGTGTTACTCATATTATTCAGTGGGCACAGACTATCATCTTCTGCTACCCGATTACTATCTTTAAGTTTTTTACCTAAAGCGCTCTAGTCAATTATAAGTCGTATCCTATGCGTGCACTACCCGTCCCATGCCTATGGTCCAGGAGGTATTTGGACCTCTATTTCAGGGTGGTTCTAGACCTTAACTTAGGCTGCTCAAAAAAAAATACTAAGCGACAAACAAAACAGTTAGGAATTTCAAATAGAAACAAGTATGGGCTCGAGTTAGCCTTCACATTTAGACATCAAATGCACGCTTAAACTAGTTAACACTGACAGATTTTTATTAATTGCATAATCCTATAGGCAGGATATCTATGTGATATTGAATGAACGAGCAGACGGTCATGTGCAAAACTAGTTTCTTAATGCAACATTTAGAACCTACAAAGTTTGCCTACTGATTTTAGCATAATACAATTAAGACTATGAACATGGTACCTAGGTGTTTTACGTGATAGTAAATAGTGACATGTCATAGAAACAGATCCAGAATTATTTGTTTAAATCTTATAAGCATGTATTTTAATGAAGGTGGCAACACAGTTCATGAATAAGCGGGCAGAAATAAAAATTGAACAGATTCAGGTGTGCATTCCATAATTTGAACAGTTGTAGATCCTATAGGCATGATCTCTTCAATTTGAACCATATTTATATCCTATAGGCATGATTTCTACAATTTGAACAGTTTTAGATCCTATAGCATGCTCTCTACAATTTGAACAGGACAGTGTGTAAGCAGACATTTGCACACATATTGTGCCATACCATTTCCGATAAACATGATTTCTAACAAAACATAATGAGGTACCTATAGGCAGGATTTCTAACATACAACACATATAATAGCACATTATTATAGCTATAGACGGGATTTCTAACACAGTGCATATGATAACACATTGTTGGACCTATAGGCAGGATTTCTACCCAACTTTTATTGCAAAATAAGAGACTCTTCCCAATTTTATTAACACCCTAGAATTGTTATTACAAATCATTATTACAGACCATAATTTAATAAATGAATTACAAAGTAAGTAAAATTATAGGGAAACTACAACAGGCCCAAGTACACCTGGGCATGCCAGTCCTTCAACTCACAATCGCTCCAAAATCCATATTCATAGATACACAATAACCAGTTGTTGAGTCATTCACCCATAAATCTAAGCATACAAAACCAAAATCCCTAGCGTGTCAGAGTTCCCAAGGGCTTAAAGAACCCAGGGCAGTGCTCACACTAGAGAAATTTATCAGAAACAGTTCAAGGAAAGACTAGGGATCAGGTCCTAGTGTGTCAGAGTTCACAAAGGTCTCACATGGACCCCGAGTAGAGCTCACACTAGGGAGGTCAAGGACAGAACCTAAATAGCCTTGGCTTTCAACCGACTAAGAATGAGGATTCAGAAAGGCTAAATAGTAAGGGAATATGAGATAATCAAAGAATTGATTAGGGAATTCACTTAAGGACAGAATCACATATTGAACATGTACAAACAAGCAGTAGACATGTTTAAACCTAAGCATACTTAGTCAAGTTTTAGGAATTAGACTCAATCACATGCTAACAAGACAAGTTCATAAGCAGGTTCATAGTAACAATAGAAGATCTAGATTAGATTAAGTGGAAACACTAGGGATCATATTGATTAGCAACAGACTGGGACAGGTTAAAAACTGATTAAGGCAGTTACCAGAAGTGTCATAATACAGTAAGAACAGAGTCAAACAGGCCATATTATAACAGGTTCAAAAAACTTATAAATCTGAATGCATACATCTATACATGGCTAACTAGTTCACAGGAAAAAAATACGAGATCAAGTTCACAGACAAGTTTAACTTCAAGAGATATTCATCCGTGACATAGAATTTGAGCAGAATCTGATTAATAAACTCAACATAAACTTAAGCATGTTTCAAATCACAATGTAATAAAATTAAGATAGTATAGATTATTTGAACTAACACATTAAGTGAACAATCATAATGAAATGGTAGAGGGTATAATAACTCACCAATTGAGATGAAAAAGGGAAGAAAGGAATCAAATAGTGTAGTGAATATCACCAGAACAGAAGGAAAAAAATCACATAATACATATAATGATCATAGACATGGAATTATTCAAAAAGAAACATAGAATCAAGCCAGATTTAGTTCAAGTAAAAGGATATGAAACTCTAAATTTAGGTAAATCACAAAACTAGCAGAAAATAAAGGCAAGAATCATATTAGCATAAAAATAAACATAGATAGGAAATTATTCAGAAAGAAACCTAGAATCGAACCACATTTGGTTCAATTAGAGAAGATTTGAAACCCTAATTTGGGTAAGTAAAGGAAATTGACAAAAATAGGCCGATTCACAAGTAATACAGTGAATATAGACAGAAATAATGCTAAAAATCAAAGTTTGAACCAGTTTAGTTTCGAATCAAAGAGAATCTGAAACCCTAACCTTTAGGGTTAAGTACGAATCAGCAAGGTACGAGATAATCAATACAAAATAACGCACTTGGACTCAAGGTCGTGCAGATTTAATAGGGTAAACATTGATTTGGACAGAATCAAAGTGGGGTACTTGCCATATTTAGGCAAGTACTTAAGTTATTCCCTAACATAGCACCAAATAAGGGAAATATCTCGAGATGGTAGATGAATGGGGAAAGAATCCCATTACGAATGGGATTTGGGGGGGGGGGGGGGGGGGGGGGGGGGAGGTTTAGTAAGGTGGAGAAATTAGGGTTTATCAGGGGGGAAACAGAGACGGAGGGATTAGGAAAATGAGGGATAGGGTTTGGGGATGGATATATAAGGAAAGAGGGTGATCGTCTGTGAGCCGTTGATCATTTTTTATCAACGACTGAGATTTGAGCAGACTAAATTGGGTTATTAAACGGGTAAGGGTAGTTGGGATAGGGTATTGGGCTTCGGTATATTGGGTTGGTCTAGGTAGTTTTAGGTCCGAAATCAATTGAAAATTGGGGCAAGATTTTAAATACACAAATTTAACCAATAAATAATTTGTCAAAATAATAGATAAATAAAAAAATATCATTTGTGCATAAAAATAGATGAAACAATTATTTAACTTTATAAAAAAATAAAAAAATATTTTTTTCATAAATAAAGTAATTATAAGCATGTATAGGCTATTATTGCAAAAATGTGCAATTTCAGCCCTAAAAATGAAAACGTAATTATAATAAATGCACTAAAACAATTGAAACTTAATATGAGTGTAAATGAGAAGTTTAGATGATAAAATCATCATAAAAATAATTTGTAAATTAATTAATGGGTATTTATATAATATAAACATAGAAATAAATTGATTTTAAAACCCTTAATAATTATAGAAAATTATGCAAAATACTTGTGCATGCTTGTAAATCACATGAGGATGCATATGCACTATTGTGAAAGTGTATATATATATATTTGAAAAAATATGAGGGAATAATTGGGTATCAACAATGGGCAGGCCTAATAAAGTCTTGCGGATCGATATGGAGACGTCTGTACTTATCTTCGAGAGGCTATGGGGTGTTAGGAAACTACTATTTGTTCATCTTCTATGGTGCAATTGATGGTATACTAAATTTTCTTCTTCTATTCTCTCACAGATGGTGAGGACGGGTACGCCTGACGTTCCAGACCTGGGATGAGCTGCTCCCCTCGTTGTTAAAGGCTGAGGTCGGGGAAGGGCGCTGGCCCCAGGTAGGGACGAAGGCATCCTAGAGCTTCCCCAGTTGGACCACCAGTGGATCCAGTAGAGGATCCTATTGTAGAGGTGCAGGGTGAGGTGCCCGCAACAGATCCTGCCCCGGTGGATTTCATGACAGCGCCGGGCTTTCAGAAGATTATGGGCCGTATGATGTGGTTCATGGATACTATGACTTAGGCTGGTTTATTTCCAGCGGACCCAACCATATCTCAGGTGGGAGAGGGAGCACAGACCCCTACTATCCCTACTCATGGACATGCAGTTGCGGTATATCAGACTCCGGGTGCACTACCGTGGATGGGGCCCAGCCAGTTGCAGCAGTAGCACTTGAGCCCAGACCAGCTGCGGACGACGATCTGCAGAAGTTATTGGACAGATGGAATAGGCTACACCCTCGTGTATTTGGAGGTGAGCGTCATGAGGACGCTCAGGATTTCATTGATAGGTGCAGGGACAGACTACACAACATGAGGATGTTGGAGTCTCATGGGGTTGACTTCACTACTTTCTAGCTGGAGGGCAGGGCCCGTAGATGGTGGCAGTCTTATGTTCTTGGCAGACTAGCGGGTTCTCCTCCTATTACTTGGGGCTATTTCACACAGATTTTCTTGGATAGGTACATTTCGCCCTCCGAGAGGGAAGAGTTGCGATATCAGTTTGAGTAGCTTGGGCAGGGTCAGATGTCGTGACCGATTATTAGGCGAGGTTCTCTAAGTTGTCCCGCCAAGCACTTATGATACTTCATACTAACGTAGAGAGAGTGCAGAGGTTTGTTGCTGAGTTGCACTCCAGTATTAGAGCCAACATGGCCCAAGAGGTCTAGATAGGACTCCTTATCAGCCGGCAGTGGAGATTGCTCGGAGGATTGAGGGCTACCATTTGAGAGGTAGAGAGCAGACACAGCATACCAAGAGGGCCCCCGCTAGGGGAAGAGGTCAGTTTAGGAGGGGCCAGCCCATCAGGCCCCCATATTCGGAACCCCCACTACTTCCCCGAGGTGCTCCAGTGAGGCCTTATTTCAGTGCGATGCCGAGGAGTTCTTATCGCCGACCATCCATTCAAGGTTCCTCCGGCGGGTATTCTGGTCATCAGGTTCCTCTAGTGGGTATTCAGGCCATCAGGGCCAGTCCTCAGGGCAGCAGTCTATGGGGCCGAGAGTTTGTTATGAGTGTGGAGATCCGGGTCACATGAAGAGGACCGACCCCAGAATTCGGGGCAGGGTAGTTGTTACATCTCGCATTTTCATACGTTAAAGTTTCGTCTTCAATTAATCGACGTAGACTTGGGGACGAGATTTTCTTGAGGTTAACGTACTTATGCTATTTATAACAAGCGATAAGTAAGTTCCGTGAAGGATAAAGGGTAGTCGAATTAAAGAAAACGAGTTTTGTTGAAGGTTGTCGATTTAGGATAAAATACGATCCAAGCCATAATACTCGGTATTTATGGACTAGTGCTATACAAGGTACCCCATGACCACGATAGTAGGGTATGTAAAATGTATTAAAAGTGAGTAGTATTTTAAGTAAGTTGAGATAATTCTTAATTATATGGGTAATTGGTTGATTATTGGTTAATGGGGGAATTAACAAGTTAATTAAAATTAGTGGATAATTAATTAATGAAATAATCTGGATAAGACTTAACCCCCCACCCCCACCTCACCTAGGTAAGGCCTCCTAAAATCTCTAATGACTATTCATGAAGATGGAAAGATGTCATACCTTAAGTGACACTAAACTTTCTATGTGGGGCCACCTAGAGTTAAGAATAATATCTCAAAAAAATCAAAATCATTCCCTACGATCTTAAGAAAGAATTCAGCAGGCCTTCTTACAACAAAGATCAAAATCATTCCCTACAATCTTAAGAAAGAATTCAGCAAGCCTTCTTACAACAAAGTTCAAAATCATTCCCTACAATCTTAATAAAGAATTCAATAATCCTTCTTAACAAAGTAACGTTAGATTATTCCTCTAATATGCATTTGCATATTATATCATATAAGCAACGCCCAAGCCTTCAACAATTCAATTAACGTTAGATTTTACAATATTAAGGGAGTACGGTGTAATCTTTCTCAAGAGAATCGACTCAGGTATGTTAAGTCTACCCCTTCTTTCTTTTTGGCATGATCCAAATTATACAAAAGAAACGAGCAAACACACAGTTTTCATAAACGACTCTATTCATAGAAATACTAGGGATCTCTGTGGTTTTGATTCCTCTTGTGACATATTATTGTATCTTCTATTCATGGGTCTCAGAATAATACGCAGTTGATAAAGTTTATCTGAAAGGAATATTGAGATTATCAACATATTTTCATGCATTTTATTCATTTATACATGTACATTGACCCATGACCAGATGGCCTTATATGCATGTATTTATATATATATATATATATATATATACATATATATATATATATATATATATATATATATATATATATATATATATATATATATGTGTGTGTGTGTGTGTGTGTGTGTGTGTGTGTGTGTGTGTATATGTATATATATTTATGTAAATAGGATATGGGAAAAAGGTTATGGTATTATATACGCACTACCACCTGATCAGTTGGTATATGTTGATGATGTTGTCCACAATGGCCGAGACGATATGATGGGATGCCCTCAGAGGCTTGATGATGTTATGTACACCTATGCCTATGCATGACACGACATTTATATTGTCATGGGCGGCTTCAATCCATGCCCCCATGACCTCTTTGATGCTCCCCGTGGTGTCTTGGCAAGCTTCCCAACGCCTAGTGCCACTGACGACCCCGTGGTCTTGGCTGCACCAAGTGACAAACGCGCATGTGCCTTTGTTGCCCCACCGATATCCCTCGCTTGTAATGACCTGACCGGTTGTTTTGAGCTCTAGCGCATCGTTCAGCAGTTTGAGGCCATGAGCAGCTTCATTTCAGGTGTTATGACTTGAAGGTGTGGTCGGAATTGAATTTCGGGAAGTTTAGAGTCAATTTGGAAAGAAGATTCTTATTTCGGAAGCCTTAAGTTGGAAGAATTGACTAAGATTGGAATTTATAGTAAACAACCTCAAAATCAATATTTGAAGGTTCTAGCAGGTTCGTATGATGATTTCGAACTTGGGCGTATGTTCGGAACGGGTTTTGGATGACCCGAGAGCGTTTCGGTGCATATTGTAGAAGTCAGCATTTTAAAAGAAATTTCATAAGTCTGGGTTGAAGTGCATTTTAGTGATGTTGATATACGTTTGGAATTTCGAGTCTGGAATAGCTCCGTATGGTAATTCTGGAGTTTAGAGCGCGATCAGAAGTGAATTCGGAGGTCCGTAGGTTATTTTTAAGTCATTTCGCTGAAGATAGAAATTTGATGGTTTTTGAGAAATCCGACCAGAAGTTAAAATTTTGATATCGGGGCCGTAATGCGATTCCGAAAGTTGGAGAAGGTCCATAATGTTGAATGTGACTTGAGTGCAAAATTTGGGGTCAATCGGACATGGTTTTATAGGTTTCGGCATCGAATGTAGAAGTTGGAAATTTCAAAGTTCATAAGGATTGAATTGTGATGCGATCCATTGTTTCGATGTTATTTGATGTGATTTGAGGCCTTGGACAGGTCCGCATTATGTTTTGGAGCAGGTTGGTGTAATTGGGAGGAGTCCCGGGGGCTTCGAGTGGATTCCGAGTGGTTAACGGATCAAATTCAGAGTTAAGATAAAGCTAAGGCTGCTGTCATTTGGTCTGACCGCACCTGGGAGGTTTTCGCCGCAGGTGCGGCTAGGGTGTCGCAGAAGCGGAAGAGGTGGCTTGGCTGGGGGCCGCAGGTGCGAGGTTATTTCCACACCTGCGAAGGCGCATATGCAGACAAGAGAGCGCAGGTGCGGAGCTGGCTGGGGAAGGAGGAAGCCGCAAGTGCGAGAGTTTGGGTGCACCCGTGGGCGCGCACGTGCGGGCGAAGTCACCGCAGGTGCGGAAGGACTTGAGGCAGTGAAGTATTTTAATAAATGGGTTTTGGCCATTTCTTCTCATTTTTCTCTTGTTTGGGAGATTTTTGGAGAGCTTCAAGAGGAGATTTTCGTCATCTATGTCAAGGTAAGTTGTTTCTACTCATTTCAAGTTAAATAGAATGTTTATACATGGATTTGAACATGAAAATTGTGGAAAAGTTGGGAATTTTTAAGAAAAACCTAGAATTTGCATTCTTGAATTTTGGCCACGAATTTGAGCATGAAAATTTGAGTAAATTATATATTTAAGTTAGTAAGGCTATGGGTAGAGTTTATCTTCGACAAATTTAGGAATCCGGTCACGTGGGCCCGAGGGCAATTTTGTCAATTCTTCGAGCGGATTTGGGAATTTATATAAATTGACTTGGTACAAGTATTAGAGTATATTTTCATTTGTTTGCCGTTATTTGGCTAGTTTTGGAGCGTTGTGCATTGATTCGAGTCATCGGAAGGGATTGGAAGCCGGTTATGGAACTTCGGAGTAAGGTAAGTCTCCTTTCTAACCTTGTGAGGGGGAATTGTCCCCATAGGTGGACTAATTAAATATGTTCTACTATTTGTGGGGGCTACGTATGCACGAAGTGACAGGAGTCCATGCGTAGCTACTATTATGCTTGTCCGGGTAGTCTAGGACCCAAAAACATGTTTTATTTGTCGTACTTGTAACCTTATTGATGAAACTAAAAATGATTTAAATTTCATCTAATCTGACAAATGAATTTCTAGAAAAGACTTAAATACTATCTTCGTGACCATTAAAAGAGAATTTTGTCGTTTCTTGGGTAGTTTCTTTTCCCGATATAGTCGGGGTGGACTGTTAAAATGTGTATGTTTATGTGTGACCGCTTCACAATTTATATTCCGCGAGCGTGGTGATTTCTTCCACTACTCTCATGGGAGAGGGGCGTACGCCACGACAGGTTAATATATGCATCTATGGTTCGCATCGTTCGACCCTTCGGCAGTGCACATTTATTTATTGTTGGTTCAGGCCGTTCGACCTTAAGGCATTTTCTGCGCATGATATTTGGTAAATACCATCTGCGATTTAAACTGTTTAATTGCCTCAAGATGTAAATTGCTTATTGAAGTGACGAAAACTGAGAATTTATAAATTTATGGAAACAATTGTTCTTTCCTGTGGTTATTTGTTATTTGATTTTGATACTCATGTTTGACATTACACTTGATTATATTGAATTGACCTCTATTAAGTGTCATAGTTGACCTCTCGTCACTACCTCTTCGAGGTTAGGCGGGATACTTACTGAGTACACATTGTTTCGTAGTCATGCTACATTTGTTGTGCATTTTTATTGCACAGGTACATTCATAGCTAGTGGCCTGCTTGACGCAGTGATGTGGCTGACTTGGAGACTTAGACGAGTTGCACCATCCGGAGACGACCCCCAGCCGGTAGAATCTTCCTCAGATGTATTGTATTTTATACTAAATTCCTTGTCCAGTTTGTATTCCGGACAAGTATTGTAGTACATGTATAATTCCTAGAAAATTTGCTCATGCACTTGTGACACTGGGTTCTGGGAAAGTTATGGGATTTATTCACTATTTAAATTTGCTAAGATATTATTGTTTACTCAGTGGAAGTTCGCTAATTATTATTTAAGAAAATGAAAAAGGAATGACTTCGAGAATTTTAAAATAAAGATTTTATTTATTTATTAAGTGTTGGCTTACCTAACAGTGGGGTCTGGTGCCATCACGCCCTTACTGGATTTTGGGTCGTGAAACGTGGTATCAGAGCCCTAGGTTCCCTTAGGTCTCACGAGTCATGAGCAAGTCTAGTAGAGTCTTGCGGATCGGTATGATGACGTCTGTACTTATCTTCGAGAGACTACATGGCTGTTAGGAGTACTTCCCTTCTTGATTCCTCATCGTTCGATTTTATTCCCGTTAAGGCTTATGCCTACAATCCTTCTTAATCAATCTTACGCGTCGTGAATCACTTGCTATGAATCGAGAATTTGAGGAATCGTAATTGTGCTACAGATATGGTGCGTGATATTTCCCCTGCGAAGTTGATTGGGGCTATTTTCATTGCCATGCGGAAGGATATTATGTTGTTTCAGATCAGTAATTGTGTTTATGAGAGCTTTGAGGCTATGCTCAGGTTGTTATGATGCTTACTATTGGTTATTGCACGGTGTTGTTACGATGGTAGGATGCTTGCCCATATGTTGGGGAAATGAATGACTTGAAAGGAGGTCTTCTCAAAGCGTGATTTCGAGATTTCAGTATTATTATTCCAGTAGAGGAAAGACCATTGGACTATGAATGATCAGGTTCGGGTTGCTAAAGTAGTAAGGCTTGGTGCTTTCATGGGAGGTGGAATCTTCACCTGTGATGTGATATCGTCGTCTTTGATAGAATATAAGGTGTTAAGTTCGCTGGTGCTATAGCTTCTTCTGTTGCATTGGGTCAGAGTGTTGTGAAGTAATATTGAAGAAGCGGTTGTCAGAGATCGTGGTGTGCGTTGGTTCAGGATTGAATGGGTATTTTTAATGTAGGCGATTCGAGAAAGATGATCTTTGGAAAGGCTTAAAGTTGTGGTGATCTACTGGTTTAAAAGCCACAGAGAATAATATTGAATTGAGGCAACAATTCAGGTGTAAGAAACGGAAGTCAGGTAGTTGCTTAAAGGAGTTGGTTAACTAAAGTGGGAGAGGGGCAGCGTAGCATATAAGTTCTGTGGTAAGATAGAAGCTCATCTTGAGGAGAAGTTTGGAGTGATTTGAGAATTTTTGTGGACGGTGATTGGGTCCACGAGCTTAATTTGAATTATTGGCTATTATACGGGGGGAGATTTGGATGCAACAGAAAGAAGGGTTGTTTGACTTGAAGGAGGATGCTATGCAGCGGTGAATTGGAAGATGTTGTCGCGCATTTAGTTGATGTCCATAAAGAGTGAACGGAGTGGTGCAGTTGGTGAATGAGAACGGGATTAGGATGGAGTATCGAGGTCGTAGTAATTGTTCCCCGTTCAGCAACGTGGGAGGATGTCGGCATGCAATTTCCACAGGTAGGTTATCTCCTGTGAGCAGGTTAGCGGTCGTGTGGTTGTCAAGTTCCTGCGAGGAATTCTAGTGGCTATTCGGTGGGAGGCCAAATATGTGAGTGATGCTAGACAATTAGAGTATTCATGGAATGTTAACATGAGAATTTAGAAGAATTTGACGGGTTGGTTGGGCAAGATCATGTCAACAATGAAAAAAGAATTTCGGTGGGGTCCAGAGTGGTGCAAGGAGTAGCTTCGGGCTAAGTGGGAGAATCCCCCCGCCTGATATTGGGTTGCAGGATTATCTTCTCATGGGGTTGAGGATTATCCGCGTATTGGTAAGTTATTACAGCTAAGGGGAAAGGAGTAAAATGGTAATTGCGCATGGGATTTGATGAAGGTGTGCAAAAGTTGGCCCTATTGGACCAGGGTTAGGCTTTGGAGGATTCAGAATTTATGCTTAATGCATAGGCAAGTTATAAGGGTAGTGACTCAGTCACGTGCGTCATTGAAAGGGTGTTCGTGTGCTAGAAGAGCCTTGGAGTTGATTGTATTCGGGCCAAGTCAGAGTGGGTGACTCTCAATAAGTGGTCCTAATGGATTCTAAAACTAAGAATGTGGTGCTTAAGGGTTTCATGTCCGCAGTATGGCTAAAGGATCGGGCCTTGTAACAGATTGTGATACGAGGCCCGAAATATTCCACGATATTTTTGGCTTGCAGTAAGGTATTGGAGGAATGAGAGAGATAGACTCCAGACTTGCAGGAGGATTTCCAGGATAGGTATATCAGTCGAAGATGTGAATGCGAGAGCAAGGAGGGCATGAGACGGTTCATGGGTTTGGAGACAATGTGGTCTTGTGATATAAGGTCACTCAAGAGGAGGGCGGATTTGAGTTCACAATGTTTGAGGCTATTGTTATTTCTAAGTCAAGTAAAGGATAAATTGGAAGAAAATAGATTGGTTAGCCATGGTTGAAATGGCACATTTACGGCAGTGATCAGTTCCTTCAGCGTGATTAAGTTATGCATGTGATTTGTGACGGTATGTGTGAGGCTTGTCGGTCGTCGTGATAGATTTTATTTGGAAGCATTCATACACTATAGCCTGTCATGGGTGGGCAGATCCCGGAAGGATTACGGTGGTATAGACTACTACATCAGGATTTGCATGTATTGTGATTGTGGGAATTCACTCGTGTGTTGTGGTGGTTCTCTTGAATTGAGGTAAGTAAAAGGTTTGTATATGATGAATTTGTTCACCCTATTAGTGATTCAGGAGTTATGATGGAATTCTTGCGCTATTTCATATTGGCATGTCAGGTGCAGTAAGCAGTAAGCAGTAAGCAGTATGGAATTGGAAGTAAGGATCAAGATTGCGGTTCGATGTTAACAAGGATGTCATGAGCTCGGATGAGCAAGAAAAAGGGATTTGAATGTTTAGAGTAAGCTGGTGTTGTCTTTGGTGTCACCTGAGATTGGTGTTTGGTGAAAGATGCTTTGCATCCTAGTTATGGGTTCTTGTTTTTTTACAGCGTTAGTGCGGCCAGTGGTGGATGTGCCGACTTGCTACCTTGTGTGGAAGGTCGTGGGAGCATGACCACGGGAAGACCGTAGGAGTGTAACATGTAGTCACTTAATGGATTGAAGATTTGGACTGAGTATAAGGAATTCTAATATTGCTTATTTGAGAATCTATGTCTGGAAGGCGTTCAGTTCATTTGGTTGTGGATTGTGAGGTGTTTGTCCCGGCTATGATGGTTGTTCTTGCGTATTATGAGATGAAGTGGGTTAATATGGACCCAAGTAAGGCTATCATTCTAGTGCAGTGCGAGCATAATAGATTTGAGGGTTGTGAATGGATTCAAATATTATTATGGGCTCTATATGAGTTTAATGTGTTCATTTCAGTATAGCACTTCTCATAGAGGGGTATTAGAACATTAGATGTTGTTCCATCTCCGTCCATTTCATGTAATATTATGTTGCGCCTTGTGAGTTACGAAACGGCTTGATAATTTCTTATGTGTTGAGATTTCTGCGTAGTGATGATGTTGTGTGAGAAGGATATCTCTTGAGATTCAGATTATATATATCACACCTCAATTATGCTTGGGTTTTGTAGCGTATGTCTCTATCAGTCTCCCCAGGATGGTATTATGCACTTAGCGTGCTTATGATCGGTATTCAGTGTTTTGTGGTAATGAGCAATTTAGCTCGGTGTATATCTCCTTATGTAAATTTCATGTGTGGATCGGGTGGCACGCCGCCACGGGTATGTTATTTAGATCGGGTTGCGCGCCGCAATAGTGTGATGTTGAGTAAGGTTCCCTATATCTATTTTCTTGTGTTTTGCTTCCTACTTTCGGAGGAAGGTTCATATTAATTGCGTGAGTTGAGTAGTTCCTTTCGTAATTCATTTTATTTATGTATCGCGTTCGATTTGGGGCCTACTGGCACAGTGTGGCATCAAGTGAGACTGTTGGCCATGTCTGGGGTGATTTGTTGCTTGAGCAGTTCATACTGGGATAGACGAAATTATTGGATCAAGGATCAGTGCGAAAAGGTTACGTGAAGTGTATATTAAAGAACAAATACCAACTTTTGGTTCATAACGAGGTGATGATTCTAGTCAGGAGGAGAGATTCAATGATTTGTTAACTCCGCAGTTGGTTGTGAATTTCTATACATCTCCTCGTTGTGGTGGTATCGTAAGCGTTATAGCAGGACTTATATATATGTGTCCTGAGGTTCACTGGGAGCATGAAATTTTGGCTATTAAGGTTCAGGGAATGTCATTGTGGTTAGATGATGAATTATGCGGTGCATGGTTCTAATTCAGCAAAGGCATGAAGTCATGTTCTGGTACATTGTGTGGTAGTTGATACAGTATTCATATATTGGAAACAAGCCTGGCAGAGAATTTCGGGCGTTGGAACTAGGTTCTGAGCTTAATGTATGGATGGAAGAGGATATCTTCGGATTTGACCGAGATAATGTACTCAATTGAGTGGTGGTAGCACGAGTAGGTGCCCGAGGTGTTTAACAATGATTTCACGTATGTTTATCTTAGCACGTTCGAGGACGAACGTATGTTTAAGTGGGAGAGAATGTAACGACCCGACCGTTCGTTTTGAGATCTAGTGCATCTTTCAGCGGTTTAAGACCATGAGCAGATTCATTTCAGGTGTTATGACTTGTAGGTGTGGTCGGAATTGAATTTCGGGAAGTTTAGAGTCAATTTGGAAAGAAAATTCTTATGTCGGAAGCCTTAAGTTGGAAGAATTGACTAAGATTGGAATTTTGAGTAAACGACCTCGAAATCAATATTTGAAGGTTTTGACAGCTTCGTATGATGATTTTGGACTTGGGCGTATGTTCAAAACAGGTTTTGGACAACCCGGGAGCGTTTCAGCGCATATTGTAGAAGTTAGTATTTTAGAAGAAATTTCATAAGTCTGGGTTGAAGTGCATTTCAGTGATATTGATGTCCGTTTGGGATTACGAATCTGGAATAGCTCTGTATGGTAATTCTGGAGTTGAGAGCGTGATCGGAAGTGAATTCGGAGGTTCGTAAGTTATTTTGAAGTCATTTGGCTAAAGATAGAAATTTGAAGGTTTTTGAGAAATCCGACCAGAAGTGGAAATTTTGATATCGGGGTCGGAATGCGATTATTAAAGTTGGAGCAGGTCCGTAATGTTGAATGTGACTTGAGTGAAAAATTTGGGGTCAATCGGACATGATTTGATAGGTTTCGGCATCGAATGTAGAAGTTTAAAATTCCAAAGTTCATAAAGATTGAATTGTGATGCGATCCATATTTCGATGTTATTTGATGTGATTTGAGGCCTCGGACAGGTCCGCATTATATTTTGGAGCAGGTTGGTGTAATTGGACGGAGTCCCAGGGGCTTTGGGTGGATTCCGAGTGGCTAACGAATCAAATTTGGAGTTGAGAGAAAGTTGAGGCTGATGTCATCAGGTGTGACCGCACCTGGCCGCAGGTGCGGCACCGCAGGTACGGCTAGGGTGTCGAAGAAACGGAAAAGGGTGGCTTGGCTGGGGGCCGCATGTGCGAGGCTATTTCCGCACCTACGAAGACGGAGATGCGGACGAGGGAGCGCAAGTGCGGAGCCGGCTGGGGAAGGAGGAAGCTGCAGGTGCGGGCGTAGTCACCACATGTGCGGAAGGATTGAAGGCAATGAAGTGTTTTAATAAACGGGTTTTGGCCATTTTTCTCTTGTTTGGGCGATTTTTGGAGAGCTTCAAGGGTGAATTTTTGTCATCTATGTCAAGGTAAGTTGTTTCTACTCATTTCAAGTTAAATACAAGGTTTATACATGTATTTGAACATAAAAATTGTGGAAAAGTTGGGAATTTTGAAGAAAAACTAGAATTTGCATTCTTGGATATTGCCCACGAATTTGAGCATGAAAATTTGAGTAAATTATATATTTGAGTTAGTAAGGCTATAGGTAGATTTTATCTTCGAGAAATTTAGGAATCCAGGCACGTGGGCCCGATGTCAATTTTGTCAATTCTTCGAGCGGAGTTGGGAATTTATATAAATTGACTTGGTACAAGTATTAGAGTATATTTTCATTAATTTGTCATTATTTTGCTAGTTTTGGAGCGTTGTGCATTGATTCGAGTCATCGGAAGGGCTTGGAAGCCGTTTATGGAACTTCGGAGCGAGGTAAGTCTCCTTTCTAACCTTGTGAGGGAGAATTGTCCCCATAGGTGAACTAATTAAATATGTGCTACTATTTGTGGGGGCTACGTACACATGAAGTAACGGGAGTCCGTGCGTAGCTACTATTATGCTTGTCCGGGTAGTCTAGGACCCAAAAGCATGTTTTATTTGTCGTACTTGTAACCTTATTGATGAAACTAAAAATGAATTAAATTTTATCGAATCTAATAAATGAATTTCTAGAAAAGACTTAAATACTATCTTCGTGACCATTAAAAGAGAATTTTGTCGTTTCTTGGGTAATTGCTTTTCCCGATATAGTCGGGGTGGACTGTTAAAATGTGTATGTTTATGTGTGACCGCTTCGCAATTTATATTCCGCGAGTGGGGTAATTTCTTCCACTACTCTCATGGGAGCAGGCCATACGCCACGACAGGTTAATAGATACATCTATGGTTCACGTAGTTCGACCCTTCGGCATTGCACATTCATTTATTATTGGTTCGGGCCGTTCGACCCCCTCGGCATTTCCTGCGTATGATATTTTCTAAATACCATATGTGATTTAAACTGTTAAATTGCCTCAAGATGTAAATTGCTTATTGAAGTGACGAAAACTGAGAATTTATAAATTTATGGAAACGGTTGTTCTTTCCTGTGGTTATTTGTTATTTGATGTTGATACTCATGTTTGACATCACTCTTGATTATATTGAATTGACCTCTAGTAAGTGTCATAGTTGACCTCTCGTCACTACCTCTTCGAGGTTAGGCGGGATACTTTCTGAGTACACATTGTTTTCGTAGTCATGCTACACTTGCTGTGCATTTTTATTGCACAGGTACATTCATAGCTAGTGGCCCTGCTTGACGCAGTGATGTGGCTGACTTGGAGACTTAGACGAGTTGCACCATCCGGAGACGACCCGCAGCCGGTAGAATCTTCCTCAGATGTATTGTATTTTATACTAAATTCCTTGTCCAGTTTGTATTTCGGACAAGTACTGTAGTACATGTATAATTCCTAGAAAATTTGCTCATGCACTTGTGACACCGGGTTCTGGGAAAGTTATGGGATTTATTCACTATTTAAATTTGCTAAGATATTATTGTTTACTCAGTGGAAGTTCGCTAATTATTATTTAAGAAAATGAAAAAGGAATGACTTCGAGAATATTAAAATAAAGATTTTATTTATTTATTAAGTGTTGGCTTGCCTGACAGTGGGGTCCGGCGCCATCACGACCTTAATGGATTTTGGGTCGTGACATCGCTAGCGCCCATCCGCAAGCAGCTGCCAACAGCGTCGTGTGCGCAGATTGTGATGCCAAAGACAAAGTTGCTGACAACGACCCTGTTTCTACCTTGTAGGAAACTAAGTCCTTTTCATTTTAAATATAGAGTAGTTTTATTCCATGTACTTTCTTTATGTTTCTCTAGCTTAGTTAGGTCAAGTCTTGTAGCTTTGGTTTATTTTTTTTAAGCATTATTAGGGGGGATCAAGCAATCAAAACTTTCTAGCAAGCAATTATCTGTATTGGTGTCTCTCCCCCTCGACATTGCGTTGCCTTCTTTTGTAATAGATTTCATTTATACAATCAAGATTTCTTTCATTTCTCTTTACTGTTCTCTCATTTGTTCTTGGCATCGGTTTTCCCGTACGACACTAACAATCTCGTCTAGCATACGGAGGGGACCTCAGTTGGCGGACAACAGTTGCACTGACATCAGTTTCTTAGCCTTACATCGCCCTTCCAAGAAATCTCAGGAAGGCGTCGCGTAAAAATATTCACGTGCATGACATTATAAATGTTTCAGAATTTACAAAGTTATTCTGACTTACAAATGGATTTCTTTATTCCATGTTTCACCTATGTCTTTTATGTACTGATTTTCATGCCTTACATACTCAATACATTATTCGAACCGACGCCCTATTCCCGGGGCCTGTGTTTCATGCCCGTAGGTACAGGTAGGCAAGCCGACAGTCCCCCTTCTTAAGATCCTTGATCAGCGAGAGTTGGCGTGCTCCACTTGATCAGGAGCTGCTTTTGATTTTGGTACGATATGCTTGTGTGTGTGTGTGTGTGTGTGTATATATATATATATATATATATATATATATATATATATATGGGGGTATGATGTGGCTCAGTCCCGCCTTTGTACAGTTGTATTTCCATTAGAGGTCTGTAGACAGTTATGTATAGTTGCATAGTATGTGGCCTTGTCGACTTCCAATTTTGTATATATAGTTGTCTATAGCAACCTTGTCAGCTCGCCCTACGTATTTGACACGTATATGTATATGTCTTTTGGACAGGTTTTCCTCACGCATGTTATTCTCGTAATTCAACAAATGTTATTCATGTTTATATCTTAGTCGCATGCTTAAGGGTGTTTGATAGGTAGGACTCGGGAATTCGTTGCGGCCCATCGGTTTGGGTCGTGACAAAAGTGGTATCAGAGCAGTTCTGTCCTAGGGTTGTCTACAGACTATGTCTAGTAGAGTCTTGTTTATGGGTGTGTTGTGCACCACACTTATAAACATGAGGTTACAACACATATAGGATGTTATCCTCTCTTATTATATTAGATCGTCCAATATAAGAATTCATGTTTCTGACGATATGTTATATTTCCAGCGATCCCTCCAAAGACTACAGCCGCCTAGAAGGGAAAGTCCGTGACTGGTGAGACTACTAGTCGAGCGCCACGAGTTACTAGAGCTCGGGGAGAGTCTCATAGTGAGGTTCCATCTCAGACTTCACATACCCTTCCCTTTCCAGGAGAACTCCGAGGGGCACCAGCTCCAGCGCCCGCCCCTGTACATTCAGCCCCCAGCCAGATGCACCGGGTCAGGAGATGAGAGATGTTATTCAGATATTGACTCGATTAGTAGCCGCACAGGCTCGGTGTCAGGAACTAGGTATTGTTCATGGATATAGGTCCATCAGTGCGAGGGTTCGAAAAGTTTTATTAGTTTAGACCCTCCGGTATTCACGGGGGCATATCCAAACGAGGACCCAGAGCAATTTATTGGTACGTTGAGGGTAATGAAGGCCACTGCAACTGAGTCAGTTGAGCTAGCTTCCTATAGACTCCAAGATTTTGCAATTAATTGGTACGAGTCTTGGGAATTTTCCAGAGGTGAGGATGCCCCTCCAGCAGTATGAAAGGAGTTTACAGAAGATTTTCTTCGTCATTTACTACCGTCAGAGCTTAGGCGGGATGGAGTTGATAGGATTTGGACCCTTCGACAAGGTAACATGAGTGTTGGGGAGTATAGTCTTCAGTTTCATTCATTGGCTAGGTATGCTCCCACTATTGTATCTAAGATAGAGGATCGGGTTCACCGGTTCGTGATGAGGTTAGAGCCGCACTTGCTTAACGATTTTATGTCGGTCTCACTTCAGCCAAACATTGATATTTCTCGTATTCAGGCATAAGCTCAGGGTGTAAAGGAGCGCAAGCAGAATCAGAGGGCCGATCATGAGCATGATAGGGCACAGAATAAGAAAGCGAGGTCTTCGGCTCCTTCTGGTGGGTTTTGAGGTGGTTAGAGACCATAATACCCGAGATATCCATCCATCGGCTAGCGCGCCCACTCAATTTGGCAGTAAGAGATTTGGTCGTTCCACATATTTAGGGTCTAGTCAGAATTTTGTGGCAAAGGGTGAGTCAAGTAAGATGACGCTCCCTTTCCATGATGTGCTCAGTGTGGTAAGCAGCATGCCAGGTAGTGTGGTATGGGGTTGGGTGTTTGTTATACTGGTGGTTATTCGGGCCAGTTTATGAGGGATTATCCAGCGAGAGGTGATGCAAGCATAGCTCAGCCAGCAGGATCTGTAGATGGTTCATCATCATCAGTACACCCCCCTAGTCAAGGTTCACAAGAACCAATGAGTCGTGGTAGAGGCAGAGGCGGAGCATTTAGATCGAGCGGTCCTCAGAACTGCATTTATGCGGTTGCAGGACGACATGATCAGGAGTCATCGCCTGATGTTGTTACATGTACATTATCAGTCTTCTTATATGATGTATATGCACTGATTGACCCAGGTTCCACCTTATCATATGTTACTCCGTTGGTTTCTAGTAAGTTTGGAATAAAACCTGAATTGGTTAAACCTTTCGAGGTATGTACACATGTTGAGGACTCAGTGGTAGCTAAGCGGGTATATAGGGGTTGAATAATAGTGGTTCATAGTCGATCTACCGTAGCGGATCTAATCGAGTTAGATATGGGAGAATTTGATGTTATAATGGGTATGGATTAGTTGGCTTCTTGTCATGCCAACGTTGACTGTAGATCAAAGATAGTCCGATTTCAATTTCCAGGGGAGCCCGTTTTGGAGTGGAAAGGTAATACAGCGTCACCGAGAGGTAGATTTATTTCCTATCTCAAGGCAAGGAAGATGATCAGTAAGGGATATATTTATCACTTAGTTCCGGTTCAGGATGTGGAAGTAGAGTCACTAACCATTCAGTCCATCCCTATGGTTAATGAGTTTTCCGATGTTTTTCCTGATGAATTTTCGGGTCTTCCGCCAGAGCGAGAAATTGAGTTTGCTATTGACCTACTACCAGATACTCATCCAATATCTATTCCTCCCTATAAAATGGCCTCCACAGAGCTGAAGTAGTTGAAGGAACAACTAAAGGACTTGCTTAAAAAAGGCTTTATTAGACCTAGTACATCAGCACCTGTATTATTTATGAGGAAGAAAGATGGTTCCTTACGGATGTTTATTGATTACAAACAGTTGAATAAGATGACGATCAAGAATAAGTACCTGCTCCCGGGGATTAATGATTTATTTGATCAGTTTCAAGGTGCCAAGTGTTTTTCAAAGATAGACTTGAGGTTCGGGTACCATCAGGTAAGGGTTAAGGAGGAAGATATTCTGAAGACAACATTCAGGACCAGATACGAGCACTTTGAGTTTCGTGTTATGTCGTTTGGTTTAACCAATGCCCCAACAGTATTCATAGATTTGATGAACCGTGTGTTAAGGACCTTTTTAGATCTGTTCTAAATTGTATTTATTGATGATATATTGGTGTATTCTTGTTCAGAGGATGAGCATGCATATCATTTGTGTATTGTGCTCAGAGTTCTACAAAAAAGAAAGTTGTATGCAAAATTCTTTAAATGTGAATTCTGATTGAACTATGTAGATTTCCTTGGTCATATCATTTCGAGTGAAGGTATCCATGTTGATACACAAAAGATTGAGGCAGTAGAGACTTGGTCTAGACCCACGACACCAACGGAGGTTCGTAGCTTTCTCGGTTTGGCAGGTTATTACAGGAGATTTGTAGAGGGATTTTCTTCCCTTTCAGCACCTTGGACAAAGTTGACTCTGAAGGGAGCAAAGTTTCAATGGAATGATGCTTGCGAACAGAGTTTCCAAGCATTAAAGGACATATTAACTTCAACACCGATTCTAACGCTCCCAGAAGGGACTGATGGTTACGTAATCCATTGTGACACTTCAGGCATTGGATTAGGTTGTGTGCTGATGTCGCATGGTAAGGTTCTAGCTTATGCTTCTAGAAAACTAAGAAAGCACGAGAAGAACTACCCGACCCAAGATTTAGAGTTAGCTGTGGTAATTCATGCACTAAAAATGTGGAGGCACTAATTGTATGGCATTCATGTTGATATCTATAGGGATCATAAGAGACTCCAGTATATCTTCAAGCAAAAAGAATTGAATTTACGTTAAAAGAGGTGGTTGGACCTACTTAAAGATTACGACATTGATATTTTATACCATCTGGGGAAGGAAAACGTGGTAGCCAACGCCCTCAACCGTAGATCTATGGGTAGCCTATCATGTTTACATCCAGAGAAGAGGGGAATAGCCCATGAGGTTTTTCAGCTAGCTAGTCTTGGAGTTCAGTTACTGGACTCAAGTGATATTGGAATTACTATTCAGGATACGACAACATCCTTGTTAGTAACTGAAGTGAAGGAGCGCCAATACGAGGATTCTGTGTTAGTTCATTATAGGAATACCACCCCTCAGAAGGAGAAAACACCGTTTGAGATTTCAGAAGATGGGGTTCTCAGATGTCAAGGACGATTATAAGTCCCTAATGTTGCAGGGCTGCGTCAGCAAGTTATGGGAGAAACTCACTATTCTCGTTATTCTATCCATGCAGGAGCAACAAAGATGTATCATGATATCAAGGAAGAATATTGGTGGGATGGAATGAAAAAAGATATAGCAGAGTTTGTTGCTCAATGCCCTAACTGTGAGCAGGTTAAGATTGAGCATCAAAAGCCCGGTGGATTATTGTAGGCTATGGAGATTCCGACTTGGAAATGGGAATTAATTAATATGGATTTTATCATAGGCTTACCTTGTACCCAGCGTAAGTTCGATTCCATATGGTTGATTGTTGATAGGCTTACAAAGTCAGGCCATTTTCTGCCCGTTAGGACTACATATTCCATAGAGGATTATGTCAGGATTTATATTAAGGAGATAGTATGACTGCATGGTGTCCCTGTATCTATTATCTCGGATAGAGGAGCTCAATTTACAACTAACTTCTGGAGGTCCTTCCAAAAAGGATTGGGGACTCAGGTAAGTCTTAGTACAACATTTCATCCCCAGATAGACGGACAGGCTGAGCGTACTATTCAGACACTTGAGTATATGTTACGAGCTTGTGTGATAGACTTCAAGGGTAGCTGGGATGATCATCTGCCGCTTATTGAGTTCGCATATAATAATAGCTACCATTCCAGTATTTAGATGGCTCCCTACAAAGCTCTTTATAGATGGAAGTGTAGGTGGCTTATAGGCTGGTTCGATGTTGGGGAAACTACGTTAGTAGGCAGAAATGGTACAACATGCAATCGAGAAAATTAAGCTTATACAGGAAAGGCTATTAGCAGCTCAAAGGCGTCAGAAGTTTTATGCGAATAATCGACGGCGAGACTTGGAATTTCAGGTTGACGACTGGGTATTCCTAAAGTATCACCGATGAAAGGTGTTATGAGGTTCTGTAAGAACGGAAAACTTAGCCCTCGGTACATTGGACCATATAGGATCATATGCAAGGTAGGTCGGTAGCATTGAGTTAGACTTGCCTTCGGACTTGGAGTTTGTACATCCAGTATTTCATCCAGTCTTTCATATATATATATATATATATATATATATATATATTACCAAAATCAAAAGCAGCTCCGGAGCAAGTGGAGCGCGCCAACTCTCATTGATCAAGGATCCTAAGAAGGGGGACCGTCGGCTTGCCTACCTGCACCTGCGGGCATGAAACGCAAGCCCCGAGAATAGGGTGTCAGTACGAATAATATAATGAGTATGTAAGGCATGAAAAGCAGTACATAAAAGAAATAGGTGAAACATGGAATAAAGAAATCCATCTGTAAGTCTGAATAACTTTGTAAATTCTGAAACATTTATAATGTCATGCAGGTACATATAAATGTCGTGTCATGCATAGAGGTGTACATAACATCATCAAGCCTCTGAGGGCATCCCATCATATCGTCTCGGCCACTGTGGGAAACATCATCAACATATACCAACTGATCAGGTGGTGGTGCGTATATAACGCCGTAACCTTTTCCCCACGTATATAGCGCCATCTGGTCATGCGTCAATGTACATCTATAAATGAATGAAATGCATGCAAATATGTTGATAATCTCAATATTCCTTTCAGATAAACTTTGTCAACTGCATATTATTCTGAAACCCATGAACAGAAGATATAATAATATGTCACATGGGGAATCAAAAGCACAGAGACCCCTAGTATTTCTATGAATAGAGTCGTTTATAAAAACTGTGCGTTTGCTCGTTTCTTCTGTATAATTTGGATCATGCCAAAAAGAAAGAAAGGGTATCCTTAAAATATCTGAGTCGATTCTCTTGAGAAAGATTACACCGTACTCCCTTAATATTGCAAAATCTCACGTTAATTGAATTGTTGAAGGCTTAAGGGTTGCTTATATGGTATAATAAGCAAATGCATATTAGAGGAATAATACTTTTTTGTAAGAAGGCTTACTGAATTCTTTCTTAAGATTATAGAGAATTATTTTGATCTTTGTTGTAAGAAGGCTTGCTGAATTCTTTCTTAAGATTGTAGGGAATGATTTTGATCTTTGTTGTAAGAAGGGTTGCTGAATTCTTTATTAAGATTGTAGGGAATGGTTTTGATTTTTTTGAGATATTATTTTTAACTATAGGTGGCCCCAAAAAGCAAGCTTAGTGTCACTTAAGGTATTACACCTTNACTTAATTCCCTCATTAACCAATAATCAACCAATTACACATATAATTAAGAATTATCTCAACTTACTTAAAATACTACTCACTTTTAATACACTTTACGTACCCTACTATCGTGGTCATGGGGTACCTTGTATAGCACTAGTCCATAAATACTGAGTATCATGGCTTGGATCGTATTTTATCCTAAATCGACAACCTTCAACGAAACTCATTTTCTTTAATTCGATTACCCTTTATCCTTCACGACACTTACTTATCGCTTGTTATGAATAGCATAAGTACGTTAACCTCAAGATAATCTCTTCCCCGAGTCTACGTCGATTAACTGAAGATGAAACTTTAACGTACGAAAATGCGAGATGCAACATCCTTCCCCCCTTAGAAACATTCATCCTCGAATGTTTAACTCCCCGGGATCTATACAACTTTGGCAGAGTCGCCTTTGTAACAACACTACTACCAACTCTTCCTGTAGAAACTCAATAATTCAACACCACATAGGACCATTATCATCAATAACGACAATGGCCTCACTCGACCAATGACAATAACTAACACAAGAGTCCATACACGTACCTTAAGGTTATGACATCTCAGTCAGACCCTTCTCTGGAGGAGGAAATAAGTATGGATATCTAGATTTCATGTCTTCCTCGGCCTCTCAAGTCATTTCTTCGACATTGTTGTTTCTCCAAACTACTTTCATCGAAGTTACATCTTTAGTTCTCAATCTCCGAACCTGTCTGTCTAATATAGCAATGGGAGTTTGTTCATATGATGGCTGCTCTATGACCTGAACGTCTAACTGACACAACTCTGGAAGGATCTCACTCCCGCTTTTGTACAATTGTATTTCCATTAGAGGTCTGTAGACTGTTATGTTTAGTTGCATAGTATGTGGCCTTGTCGACTTCCAATTTTGGATATATAGTTGTCTATGGCATCCTTGTCGGCTCGCCCTACGTATTCCGTACGTATATGTATATATGTCTTTTGGACAAGTTTTCCTCACACATGTTATTTTCATAATTCAACAGATGTTATTCATGTTTATATCTTCGTCGCATGCTTAAGGGTGTTCGACAGGTAGGAATCGGGCACTCATTGCGGACCATCGATTTGGGTTGTGACAACAGTTCGGTAGGTTCATCCGCCCATGATTACAGCACCGACTATCTGGCCGCCCAGAGGCAGAGGACAGGTTGGTAGGGGCCATCCTAGAGGTGGAGGCCAAGCAGGGGGAGTTCATCCAGATATTGCTCAGTCGGGTGGAGGCCAGTCAGTCGGCGCTCTAGCTAGATTCTATGCTTTTCCGGCCAGACCAGATGCATTGGCCTCAGATGCCATGATCACAAGTACTATTTCTGTCTGCGGTAGGGATGCTTCATTATTATTTGACCCAGGGTCTACCTATTCATATGTATCTTATTTATTTACTCATTCTCTGGATATTCCCCGTGAGTCCTTGGGTACTTCTATTTATGTGTCCACTCCTGTGGGTGACTCTGTGGTTGTGGATCAGATTTATCGATCCTGTGTGGTCATATTATGTGGATTCGAGACTAGAGCAGATATCCTGTTACTTGATATAACCAACTTTGAGGTCATCCTGGGCATGGAATGGTTAACTCCATATCACTCCATCCTAGATTGCCATGCCAAGAATGTTACTTCAGCCATGCCAAGAATGTTACTTTAGCCATGCCCGATTTGCCGAGCTTGGAGTGGAGGGGTTCCTTAGTTAGTAAAGCTAGTCGGATGATTTCTTTTCTGAAGGCTCGACGTATGGTCGAGAAGGGTTGTTTGGCGTATCTAGCCTATGTATGGGACACCACCGCAGGGTCTTCGACGATTGATTCAGTGCTAGTAATCTGGGTGTTTGCTGATGTGTTTCCTTCTGACCTTTCAGGCATGCCACTAGATCGTGATATTGATTTTTGCATTGACTTGGATCCAGGCACCCAATCTATATCTATTCCACCGTACCGTATGGATCCAAATGAATTGAAAGAGTTGAAAGAACAACTTGAAGATTTGCTACCGCCAGTTGAACAAAGTCACCATCAAGAATAAATACTCGTTGCCCTGCATCGATGATTTGTTTGACCAGTTGCAGGGTTCTAGGGTGTTTTCTAGGATTGACTTGTAGGATCAGCTGAAGATTCGGGACTCAAATGTTCCAAAGACTTCCTTCCATACTAGATATGGTCATTAAGAGTTCCTTGTGATGTCCATTGGCTTGACTAATGCCCAACGGTGTTTATGGATTTGATGAATAGGGTGTCCAAGCCATATATTGATTAATTTGCTATTGTCTTCATTGATGACATCTTGATCTACTCACACAGCCTGGCAGAACACGAGCAACATTTGAGAGTAGTTCTCCAGAACTTTCAGGAACAGAAGTTGTATGCTAAGTTCTCTAAGTGTGAGTTTTGGTTGGATTCTGTGGCATTCTTGGGGCATGTTGTATTAGGAGAGGGTATTAAGGTGGATCCCAATAAGATTGAGGCAGTTTAGGGTTGTCCTCTTCCTACTTCAGCGACCGAGATCAGGAGTTTCTTGGGGTTGGCATGTTATTATCGCTGGTTTGTGGAGGGTTTTTCATCCATTACAACACCTCTGACTAGATTGAACCATAAGGGTGCCCCGTTCCAATGGTCCGACGAGTGTGAGGCGAGTTTTCAGAAGCTCAAGACAGCTTTGACCACAACCCCAATTTTAGTGTTGCCTTTTGGCTCGGGGATGTATACAGTTTATTTTGACAGTTCACGCGTTGGCTTGGGATGTGTATTGATGCAAGAGGGGTGAGTTATTGCATATTCTTCGCGTCAGCTGAAGCCCCATGAGAAGAATTATCATGTGCACGATTTGGAGTTGGCCACGATTGTTCATGCTCTTAATATTTGGTGACATTACTTGTATGGAGTGTCTTGTGAGGTTATATAGACCACCACAGTTTGCAGCATTTGTTCAAATAGAGGGACCTTAATTTGAGGCATCATGGATGGCTTGAGTTACTGAAGGACTATGACATCACCATTCTTTATCATCTGGGCAAGGCAAATGTGGTCGCGGATGCCTTAAGCTAGAAGGTAGAGAGTATGGGTAGCTTGGCATTCATTTCAGCGGAGGAGAGGCCACTAGCTTTGGACATTCATTCCTTGGCTAAAAAACTTGTGAGTCTGGACATTTCAGAGCCCATCCGAGTTCTTGCATGTGTTGTTGCTCAGTCTTCATTATTAGGACAGATCAAGGCTCGGCAGTTTGATGATCTGTATTTGGCAGTTCTCAGAGAGATGGTACTAAAGGGTGGTTCCGAAGAGGTTTCTATTGGTGAGGATGGTGTTCTGTGACTTTAGGGTCGCCTATGCGTTCCTAATGTTGATGGCCTAAGGGAGATGATTCTAGAGGAGGCACATATTTCACGGTATCCTATTCATCTAGGTGATACAAAGATGTATTGTGACCTGACGCAACATTATTGGTGGTGGCGGATGAAGAAAGACATAGTGGAGTATGTAGCTAGGTGCCTAAATTGCCAGCAGGTTAAGTATGAGCACCAGAGGCCAGGAGGCCTACTCCAGCAGATGACTATACCTGAGTGGAAATAGGAGCCCATCACTATGGACTTCGTAGTTGGGTTGCCACGGACTTTGCTGAAATTCGATGCAGTTTGGGTTATTGTTGATAGGTTGACCAAGTCGGCACACTTCATTCCAGTATCCACTACTTACACTTCAGAGAGATTGGCCCAGACATACATTTAGGATATAGTTCGGTTTCACGGTGTGCCTGTATCTATCATATCAGATAGAGGTCCTTAGTTCACTTTGCATTTCTGGAGAGCAGTACAGAGTGAGTTGGGCACCCGTGTAGATATCAGCACAGCATTCCTTCCACATACCGACGGGCAGTCGGAGCGGACAATTCAGATATTAGAGGACATGCTCAGAGCATGTGCGATTGACTTTGGAGGGTAGTGGGATCAGTTCTTTCCCTTGGCCGAGTTTGCTTACAACAACAGTTATCAGTCCAGCATTGAGATGGCTCCATTTGAGGCTTTATATGGTCGGTGATGTCGTTCTCCCATCGGGTGGTTTGAGCCTGGCCAGGCTAAGTTATACGATACTGATTTGGTAAAGGATGCCTTGGAAAAGGTAAGGTTGATTTAGGAAAGACTTCGCACGGCACAACCCAGATAGAAGAGTTACGCGGATCAGAAGGCGCGTGATGTATCATTTATGGTCGGCGAGAAGGTTCTCTTGAAAGTCTCCCCGATGAGGGGTATTATGAGATTCAGGAAGAAGGTCAAGTTGAGCCCAAGTATTATAGGTCCATTTGAGGTGTTGAGGCGAGTTGGGGAGGTTTCTTATGATCTTGCTTTACCTCCCAGCCTATCAGGGGTCCATCCAGTTTTTCACGTATCTATGCTTCGGAGGTACCACGCCGACTTATCTCATGTGTTAGACTTCAGTACCATTCATCTAGACGATAGATTGGGCTACGAGGAAGAGCCAATTGCTATTGTTGATAGGCATGATCGCTATTTGAGGTCCACGAGGGCTTCCGCAGTGAAGGTCCAGTGGAGGGGCCAACTACTTAAGGAGGCGACTTGGGAGCCCGAGGAGGACATGCGAAGAAGATATCCACACTTGTTCAGCACTCCAGGTATGATTCTAGACCCGTTCAAGGACGAACATTGTTTAAGAGGTGGAGAATGTAACGACCCAACCGGTCGTTTGCTTACTAGAAACTCGTACCCCTAAATAAGACTCCCCGTACTTGATTTTACTGATTTATGACTTGCGGGGATGGTTGGTTCGGGATTTGAAAGAGTTTGGGTGGAAATCGGAACACTTGCGAGGATGGTTGGTTCGGGATTTGAAAGAGTTTGGGTGGAAATCGGAACACTTGCGAGGATGGTTGGTTCGGGATTTGAAAGAGTTTGGGTGAAAATCGAAACACTTGGTTCCTTAAGGTTGGCTTAAAAGGCCAAGTTTGACTTTGGTCAACATTTTGAGTAAATGACCTCAAAATCGGTATTTGACGGTTCCAATAGGTTCGTATGTTGATTTCGGACTTGGGCGTATGCTAGGAGAGCATTTCGGCGCAAAATAGTGAAAGTTGGATTCTTGAAGGTTTTAGAAGTTCTATAAATGTGGTCTGGAATGCGTTTTGGTGATATCAAGGTCCAAACGGAATTCCTAGACCAGGAATAGTTCTGTAATGTCATTTAAGACTTGCACACAAAATTTACTATAATTCCAAGTAGTATAAGTACGTTTCGGCACGTTGGAAGTAGATTCTAGAACTTGAAGTTCATAAGTATGATTCAATTGGTTTTAGGGTATGATTCTTAGTTTTAATATTGTTTCGGGCATTTCGAAGGTTCAAGCGAGTCTTTTGTATGATTTCAAACTTGTTGGTATGTTTGGACGGGACCTCGGGGGCCCCGGATTCCATTCGGACGTCCCGCGAGTCGAGTTCAAGCTCAAAAGGAGCTGCTGGTGCATCAGTTCTGGTGCGACTGCACCTGCGGTTGGGCAGCCGCAAGTGTGAGCTCGCAGGTGCGGCCCAGGAGCGGAGCCCAGATTCCACAGATGCGGTCCCTCTTTCACAAAAGCGGAACCGCAGGTGTGATCAACTGTCCGTAGGTGCGGTCCTAGCTGGTCCATCCCATTTCCGCAGATGCGGACAATTTTCCGCAGAAGTGAGACCGCAGGTGCGGTCAATGGACCGCAAGTGCTGAAGTCGTTGAAGGCAGTGGCCTTTATTTAATACGGGAGTTTGTCATTTTTGACTCACTTCACTCCATTCTTGGGAGATTTGGGAGCTTCAAAAGGGGGGATTTCAACCTAACTTTGTGAGGTAAGTAATTTCTACCTAATGTGAGTTTAATACATTGTTTATGGGTAGATTACAACATGCAAATTAGTAGAAATTATGGGTTTAGAGTAAAACCTAAGGTTTTGATAAAAATAAAATTTAACCGCGAAATTTGTTATGGAATCTAGTAAAAATCACACATTCTTGATCCTAAGGTTATGCGTAACGATTTTCTTCAAAAAATTCCGGAATCCGAGCACGTGGGACCGGGAGTAGATTTTAAGAATCTTGTAAATTGGGTTGGGTAGTCACTCTAATAGTGGGAGTATGAACTTTGGAGCCTATATTGATTAGTTTTTACCCTATTTGAATAGTTTTGGATTGTTCGGTTCCGATTTTGAGAGTTTAAGCGCATTCTTGAGCTCGGAAGTAAGCTTTGGGGGCAAGGTAAGTCTCCTTTATAACTTTGTAAGAGGGAATTATCCCCGTAGGTAAAATAATTGAATATGTGTTCCGAATTGTGGGGGCTACGTACGCGCGAGGTGACGAGAGTCCGTGCATAGCTACTATTATGCTATGTCCGGGTAGTCTAGGACCCAAAATCATGCTTTACTTGCCGTACTTGAAACTTTATTGTCAAATTAAATTGGTTAAATCATATCGAACTTGGCAAAGAATTTCTGAAAAGGTTAAACATCATTTTCTTGACCGTTAAAGAGAAGTTGACATTTCCTGGGGTAATTGCTTTCTTGATGAATTCTTCATTGATTGTTTGATGTGTTTATTTGTATTTGACCGTGTCGCATGTATGATTCATGAGTGGGGTAATAAATGCATCTATGGTTTTCTCCATTCGACCCTCCGACAGTGAACATCTTATTATTCTGTTGGATCGGGCCGTACGACCTTGGCATTATTTGCGCAGGCTATTTGATTGGTATTTTCTGTGATTTGAACTGTTTTAAATATCTTGAAATATAAATTGTAAATGAAATGATGTTAACTGAAATTTTAATTGTGAAAGTACTTGTCACTTCCTGTTACTCTCTATTATTTATTCATGACATCCATTCTTAGCCTCACACTTAATTATATTATTTTGGCCCTAGTAAGTATCAAGTCGATCCCTCACCACTACTTCTTCGAGATTAGACTGGATACTTACTGGGTACATATTGTTTATGTACTCATACTACGCTTCTGTATTTAATTGTACAGGATCTGAGGTAGGTGCATGATGTGTGGCTATAATTCATGATTTAACGCATTATGTGCCTTGCATTTTACGTGCTTTAATGATAAAAATACACTTTGTTCTAGAGTAATAGAGTTTATTTTATATGTAGGTGAATTAGAGATGGAAGCCGAGCTAAATGGATGCTTAAACGTTGAAAGTGCGCGTGAAAATGGTGAAAAGGAGAAACCAGGCTTTAGCCTGGTGAGGCCAGCCTAAAGCCAGGCCAGGCCAGGCTTTAGCCAGGTGAGGCCAGCCTAAAGCCAGGCCAGGCCAGGCCAAGCTTTAGCCAGGTGAGGCCAGCCTAAAGCCAGGCCAGACCAGGCTTTAGCCTGGTGAGCCCAGCCTAAAGCCAGGCCAGACCAGGCTATAGCCTAGCGAGGCCAGCTTAAGGCCAGGGTCCAGGACCGACTTTCCAAGTATTAAACACTTTCCCGGCGCAACTAGGAGTGACTTATACGTTTAGGGATTATTCCAAACATATAAATACACCCAAAAACACAACTTTGAAGGACTTTTTCCCTTGGAGACAAGAGGAGATCGTGGAACACTACTCAGAAGCTCAAAATATTGATTTTTATATTCCTTATTCCTTACTCTGTAATTTAATTATGCAATTTACTTTGGATTTGATTACTATGAGTATGAGGAGCTAAAATCCTAATCTAGGATTTATGGTACCAATTGTTGGATGAGCTTTTTTTCTCTATTCTAATAGAATCAAGCCGTGTTTATTCTATGATTGTTCAACTACATTTTGTATCGTGATTAATTGAACGGGCCCTTGATTAATCATGTCTAATTTCCTTGTATTTATTGAGAAAGAATACGAGGTTAGATTTTTGTTGAACAACACCACTTTTGGGTAATTGAAGAGATTCATTACTTGAATTTAAAAGTGAGTTTAGAAATAACGAAGCTTTGGTTGGATAATCCTGAGTTGCATAAATTGTTAGCTAGAGTAGTTCGAAAGAATGCTTCTTGTAAATTGTCGTAATTGATCGAGAGATGATTACAGTAGCCCATAACTCATAATTCTTAGAGAATACTATGGCGAGATTATAGCTTAAGAGTTAAGAATTAATCCCGCAATTGAGGAAATCATTACCCTAGATGTTTTTACCCTTGAATTCATCTTTATTCCTAAGTATTGTTAGTCTCTTGTCATTTTACTTTAGCTACATAAAGTCTACTTCTTATTGATAAACGTCTTGCATCCGAAAATTGTCTGAGCTTAGCCTTATTAAGAGTTGTAGTGAATAGGTTAGTTCCCTATGGATTCGACTCCGAACTTAAACCGGATTATATTTGCAACGACCGCTTTGTCCTTTTTATAAGGAATAGTTGGGAATGATCAAATTTTTGCGCCGTTGTCGGGGAACTAACGATGTTATTTATTATGACTTAGAAGAATTGCTAGGATTTTTTGTTTAGATCAATTTTCTGGGTGTTATAACTATTTCCATTGAAATTCTCACGTTTGAACTCTCCTGTGACTCAGGTTTATGCCTAGAAACTCTTCGCGGGCTGGTGAACTTTCGAAGGACTCTTAGACCCCGAGAAAACATTCAGGGCATTAAATCGTGCCAACAAGAAAAAACAATAGTCACAACAAATACACCAACTCGAAATTGAAATGGACAACGTGGACGACGTCGAGGCAAACAATCGGAACAACAGGGTTGATCTGAATAATGATGTGGTGGCACCTCTTGTGCCAGAAGCTGCTCTATATGATTGGGCACAACCAACTGCTGACAACCTGGCCACCGCCATTGTTGTGCCCCAGATACAACCAAAGACATTCCAAATCACCAACAACATACTGCATCTGTTGCAGAATAAGGGACTATTCTCCAGGTCACACATAGAAGACCCACAACAATACTTGAAAAATTTCTTGTCAATTTGTGTGACCCAAAGGCAGCGGAATGTGACACCGAAAGCCATCAAGCTGCTATTGTTCCTGTTCTCAGTGACTGGAGAGGCTCAGACTTGGCTGAATTCACTCCCAATAAATTCCATTGACACTTAGGAGGAATTAGTCAAGAAGTTCCTAAACAAGTTCTATCCTCCTAACAAGACTACAAGGCAAATTGATGAAATATTGCAGTACAAGCAGAAACCTACTGAAACCTTGCAGGAAACATGGGAAAGATTCAAAGGGATACTAGTGAAGTGTCCACACCATTGCATTCCAGACCAAATGCTTGGCCAGAGACTCCACATGGGTTTGGCAGATAATTTGAAAGCCAATATAGACGCTTCAGCTAGGGGTGCATTTCAAAGCAAGACATTCACAGAGTGCAAGATTCTTCTCGATAAGATGTCTCAAAATTCAGGCTGGATGACGAGAGGTACGACCTTGCAATCAATAGTGCATTCGATCCCTCTTGACCCAAACAATTCACATGCAGATAACATAGCAACTCTCATGACTCAGATGAGTATACTGACAAAGAACATTGACGAGATGGATACAATGCAAGTGCATATTGTTGATACAAAAAATGGAGGATTGTTTACCCCTTGCATTAATCAGTCTTATGTATGCTCATGGAGTGGAGAAAGTGATAACCAGGGCTTCAGAGAGGACATGAATTATGTCAATAATTTTGTGGGTCAAAGGCGAGGAGGAAACCAATGGGGACCTGCACTTAATCAGCAGTATAGACCCAACATGCCACAACCTGGGGTATACGGCCACAAGTCCAAGTGGTGCCATATCAAAGGAAACAGGGCTATCAATAACAGCACCAACAACAGTTGGCATATCAGCCACTTCATTAGCAGCAAGACAACAACATGGTAGAAATCAGGGGCATGATGCAGCAACTCATGGGGACAAATGGTAAGATGCAGGAAAAATTGGCAGCACATGACTCATCAATTAAAGGCATTGACACTCAACTGGGATAGCTGTCCATGGCCTTGAACAACCATCCCCAAGGGACATTGCCGGCATACACAAATATTAACCAAAAGGATCAAAATCCAAATCAGCTAATGGCAGTAAGTCTTCGGAATGGGAGAGATTTGAACAGAGAGCAAGAAGTTGCTCAATCCAGAAGAAAGACTATGCCAGCCACTCCAGTTCCATTAGAAGCAGATGAATCTGAAGTGGTAGTTGAATAGGCACAGGTTGAAAAGGGTAAGACAAAAGAGGGTGAACAAGTCTTAAAACAGGTGGTACCTCTTGTTCCACAATCTTCCAACAAAGAACAGCCAGCAACCAGTGGACAAATAGTGAATGCTGCATCATTTCCTCAGAGATTGGCAAAACAAAAGAAAGATGATCAATACAAGAAATTCATGGAGATGCTTCGCCATATTCAATTGAATATTCCCCTGATGAATGCTTTGAGAGAAATGCCAGAATATGAAAAGATGATGAAGGACATGATGTCGCGGAAATTTGACTTTCAGGACCTGTACTCTATGACTCTAACGCAGACCTACAGTGCGGTAGTGACAAGACCTATGGCCCAAAAGATGTCTGATCCAGGAAGCTTCACTGTTCTATGTAATATTGGGAGTTATGCTTTTGTAAAAGCATTGTGTGACTTGGGAGCCAGCATAAACTTGATGCCCCTGGCAATCTATACAAAACTGGGCATTGGCAGATCTAGACCGACCTCGATGTTGCTGCAATTGGCTGATCACACACTTAAGAGACCGACATGAATTCTTGATGATGTGCTTGTGCAAGTGGGAAAGTTTGTATTCCCTAAAGACTTTGTTATTCTGGACTGCCAGGTAGATGAGGAGATACCCATCATTTTGGGAAGGTCATTCTTAGCCACTGGGAGAGCATTGATTTATTGTGAGAATGGAGAACTAAAAATGAGGTTGGACAATAAAGAAGTAATATTCAGCGTTCAACAATCCATGAGGAGACCCAGTGAATATGCAAACTGCTCACTAGTGGATGTTGTGGATGTGATACTGCACGAAGATGATGAGACCCTGAACGCCAAAGATTCATTGGAAGCCTGCTTGACAAATTTAGAAGAAATGGATGGTGAAGGGTTGGCAGAGTGGGTAATGGCCCTCGATGGTCAAGGATTCTGGAAAAGGGAACCTCAACTCGAGTCATTACGTTTAGAAGAGAGAGTGTCACCACCTGCAAAGCCATCAATAGAGGAACCACCACAGCTGGACTTGAAACAACTTCCAACTCACCTCAGGTATGATTTCTTGGGTCCCAATTCTACTTTTCCTATTATTATATCATCTGGTTTGCTAGCTGCGCAGGTAGAACAATTACTGCAGGTATTGCAAGAATACAAGACTGCCATTGGATGGACCATGGCAGACATAAAGTGTATCAACCCATCCTTCTACATGCACAAGATTATTCTTGAAGAAGGGCACAAACCTTCCAGAGAACATCAATGAAGGTTGAACCCAAATATGAAGGAAGTAGTAAAAAAAGAGGTGATTAAGTGGATGGATGCGGGCATCATCTTTCCCTTTTCTGACAGCAACTGGGTAAGTCGTGACCAGTGTGTACCAAAAAAGGGTGGAATGACAGTTGTACAAAATGAAAAGAATGAGTTGATATCAACTCGTACAGTCACTGGGTGGCGAATTTTCATGGACTATACGAAACTAAACGCATCCACCCGCAATGACCATTTCCCCTTACCCTTCATTGACCAGATGTTGGACAGGTTAGCTGGGCGATCCCATTTTTATTTCTTGGATGGATACTCGAGGTATAACCAGATCTCAATATCCCTAGAAGATTGAGAGAAAATGTCCTTCACTTGTCTGTATGGCATCTTTGCCTTTCGGAGGATGCCCTTTAGACTTTGCAACGCACCGGCTACATTCCAACGGTGTATGTTAGCCATTTTCACTGACATGGTCGAGGAAATTATGAAGGTATTTATGGATGATTTCTCTGTGGTAGGGGATTCATTCAAGGATTGTCTTCACAACCTAAAAAGAGTGCTCAAAAGATGTGAGGAAACAAATCTAGTGCTGAATTGGGAGAAGTGCCATTTTATGGTACAAGAAAGAATAGTATTGGGGCATAGAGTGTCCGAAAAGGGAATTGAAGTAGACCATGAAAAAGTTGGTGTGATTGAGAAGCTTCCAGCACCCACTTCGGTGAAGGCAGTGAGGAGTTTCCTTGGGCACGCTGGATTCTACATGTGGTTCATTAAGGATTTTTCTAAGATTTCTAACCCCTTATGTAAGCTGCTCGAAAAAGACCAGCCCTTTGTATTTTCTAATGATTGCAGGTTAGCATTTGAGGAGCTGAAGAAGATATTGGTGACTGCACCCATCATTGTTGCACCCAACTGGGAGCAACCATTCGAGCTCATGTGCGACGCCAATGATTATGCTGTAGGAGCGGCCTTGGGGCAGCGCAAGGATAAGATGATGCACCCGATTTACTATGCAAGTAGGACGCTTAGTGGTGCACAGCTGAACTACAATGCCACGAAAAAGGAAATTCTTTCTGTGGTGTTTTCCTTTGACAAATTCAGGTCGTACCTAATTGGCTAAAAAATTATTGTTTATACTGACCATGCAGCAATCAGGTACTTGATAGCAAAGAAGGAGTCAAAGCCACACTTGATTCGCTGGGTTTTGTTGCTACAAGAATTCGACTTGGAGATCCAAGACAGAAAGGGGACGGACAATCAAGTGGCGGACCGCCTCTCGAGGTTGGAAGGAGCAGAAAAGAAGAGGGAGGTTGAAGATATCACTGAGACATTTCCGGATGAGCGGTTACTGGTTGTGACAATGGAGGAGGCACCTTGGTATGCTGATATTTCTAATTACTTAGCAAGTGGTATTGTACCTTATGACCTCTCATCAATTCAAAAGAAACAATTTCTTCTGTGACTGTTGTGATTATTACTAGGATGAAACTTTACTGTTTAAGATATGTGTTGATAACATGATCCAGAGGTGTATCCTCGAACAGGATCAACCTTCTATTTTGCAGGCTTTCCATGCTTCACCATATGGTGGACACTTTGGAGGAATCCGGGCAGCAACAAAGGTGTTGGAATCAGGATTTTATTGGATGACACTATTTAAGAATGCCCATGCTTGGGTCAAAAGTTATGATGAATGCCAAAGGATAGGAAACATATCCCGCCGCCATGAGATACCATTGGCCATAATTCAAGAGGTGGAAGTGTTTGACATGTAGGTTATCGACTTCATGGGGCCATTCGTCAGCTCATACGGTAACATATATATATTGGTTGCAGTTGCTTATGTTTCCAAGTGGGTTGAAGCGGTGGCTCTCCCAACCAATGATGCAAAAGGGATAACAAGTTTTCTAAAGAAAAATATCTTCACATGCTTCAGCACCCCAAGAGCTATAATCAGTGATGGTGGCTCCCATTTTTGCAATAAAGCGTTCGCCCGCCTGTTGGAGAAATATGGAGTTCGCCACAAGGTAGCCTCACCGTACCACCCACAAACAAGCGGACAAGTTGAAGTGTCCAATAGGGAGATTAAAGCGTCCTTACCAAAATAGTAAATGCAACAAGGACTGATTGGGCGGAGAAGTTGGATGATGCATTGTGGGCATACTGCACAGCCTTCAAAACTCCAATTGGCATGTCACCATACAAGTTGGTGTTTGGTAAAGCATGCCACCTTCCCGTAGAGATTGAACATAAGCACTGTAGGCATTGCGACAACTGCATTTAGAGATGGAGACAGTGGGCACCAACAGAGTCACTTGGTTGCACAAGCTGGAGGAATTCAGGTTCCAGGCAATCGAGAGTGCTAAATTATACAAAGAAAGGATGAAACTGATGCATGATAAGCACATCTTGGGTCGAAATTTTAGACCCGAAGATATAGTGTTGCTATATAACTCACGATTAAGGTTATTTCTGAGCAAGTTAAAGTACCGATGGTCAGGACCCTTCATAGTGGTACAAATGTTCTCAAGTGGAGCCGTGGAGATTAAATCAAAAGATGGGACAAACAAGTTCACGGTGAATGGGCAGAGGTTGAAACATTACCTTGGAATGGTCGAAGGAAAAGGGGACAGAGTGGCAATAACTTTAGAAGAGCCCCAAGACACAAATGAGGAGTGATGATTCAAGCCTGCATCATGCCGCAACATTAAATCAGGCGATGCATGGGTGGCAACCCATTGGAAATGTTGTAATCGTCGTGCCACGACGTTAACTAAGGCGCTTGTTTGGAGGAAACCCAATTCGTAGCTAAATTTTAGTGTAGTTAGAAATTTTTTCTTTTATTTGTAAGTACTAACAAGTTTCCAGGTGTGTTTGGGCAAAGCGAGCAGTGTTTAAGCGTCACGAGAAGCCGGGATAAAGCCGCGGTCAACCAAGCCTTAAGCTGGCAATGCCTGGCTAAAGCCAGGGCCAACCAGGCCTTAGGCTGGCGACGCCTGGTTAACGCCAGGTTCAACCAAGCCTTAGGCTGGCGACGCCCAGCTAACACCAGGGTTGACCAAGCCTTAGGTCGGCGACGTCTGGCCAACGCCAGGGTCGAATAGGACTTAGACGGCGACGCCTGGCCAATGCCAGGGTCGACCAGGCCTTAGGCCGGCGACGCCTGGCCAACGTCAGGTAAGTAAATTTTCGGCCCTTTTAAGTGTCTTTCCCCTCATTTGGTCGAATTATACCTCACAAAAACACTCTCACACACTAAAAACACTCTAAATCAATAAACCCTACCCACACTCACACCAAAATCACAAGAACACAAACACATTATCATCATCCGGATTCTATCTCGCGCACACATAATCACCATCACATTAACATCCACATTGAGGTCAAGCCTAATCCTGCTAGTTTTTCATTCATCCGAATTGTCAAGTATCCTACTCCTCACAAATCTTCAAAGGTATGATTCTATCTCTTCTCTTCGTAATTTCGAATTGGGTGTAGGTAATAAGAGATGGTAGTTCTTCATTGATGGTTGTTCTTCATGGGTGTGTGTCATTCATGATAATATTGTGTTATGTACCCCAATCCCCTAAACCCCTTAGGAATGGTTCTGAAATTATGAATATATGTGGTAACATGGAACCCCAAGCCAACTTGGGAGGATGAGTCATTATCTCAATACCAAAAGAAATCCCATGGCAGTAGTGTTTGCCAAGTGTTTGACGTAATGCCTCAATGGCATTCCGAGTCCCTGTTGGAGCCCGAGTCTCCGGGATAAAACATTAGTATCATGTAATCGCACACCATATTAATGTTTTAAGTGTGGGTGGCTCATGGGAAGCCCATGTGATTAGGATTATGATCCAAATGTTAAGACAAATCTGAGGTGAAGTTTGAGTAACCTCGACAAAGTGGAAAAGATTATGTGTGTAGAGTGTAATGTGACGTTATCTAACTAATTCTCTTTCGTGTAGGAAAAGAAATGCCTCCAAGAAAAGAATCAGATAAAGGAAAGGCCACTTCCACAGCACAAGCTAAGTCCTGAGCGACCCCCCACCATATCTTAAGAAAAGAAAGGGGGAGAAGCCACTTCTAGTATGACTGGTGGCGAGTTAGTGGAAACTGTGGTGCTATGAGGCAACAACCCCAAGGCCAATGGGAATTCAGCATAAATAGTCTCCCTCCGCAGACAAGGGATTGGTATAAGCGATGCAAGCCCAAGAATGTCCATCTAGAGGGAGCTATTCAGGAACGCAGTGTGAGAGCAAAATATCCAGCGATTTAGAAAAGCATTCATGAGCTGGGTTTAGGCTATGTGTTTAAGAACACAGGGGATATCGACCTCAACTTAGTCAGGGAATTCTATGCGGGGTTTGACCCAAAAGACACTGAGGAGTTGGTGCCAATCTGTGAGCACTTGATAGATTTTTCGACCAAGGCCATATGGGATTTTCTAGGTGCTCCAAATGTTCCTATGGATTCGTTAGATCAATTCATTCGCATGCCTAGATATAGAGAATTGAGGCACACACTTTGTGGGGGTCGACTCTACTTCTGCATGGGTTCAGGATAAGTTCAATAATCGCCACAAGAGATTCCCTAAAAAGAAGATGAAAGTGGAGGCTCAGGTGTGGCTTAAGTTGATTAATGCACGGATCCGACCGTGCAACCATGACACCTTGATAAGCCGTGAGAGAACTTGTGTACTATATTTCCTTATGACTGGGTAGAGGGTAAATGTGGGTCATTTGATCCGCTATCAAATGGCGTCGGTGAGAACAAGTAAAAAAATTGATAGAATGCCATTCCCTAATTTCTCGACTCGGTTCCTACAACATGAGGAAGTTGAGATAGAGCCTGACTTTGACCATATTATTGATCACCTCATTCGACAAAGTGACATCACAAACCTTCGGATAAAAGACGAGGCCGGTACACCTTTTTTGACTGGTGCTAAGCGCAATGCACGGGATGACAAGTTCATGGCCCATCTTTATGGGATGATGGATTTGCAATTGCGTATAGGGGGTCACCCGACTATAGTTGATGAGAGGAATGAATTGGAGCAGCGATACCCACTTAATGCTCATGCTCAGTAGATGATTGGTGTAGGAGAGGGATACAGGCTCCCAGATGACGAGGATATAAACACACCAGATCAGTCTGATGCGGAGCCGATGCATTCGGATCATGAGGATGATGGAGAAGATGAACATGCTGAAGAATGGAGAGCGTCAGAGGATGACGACGCGGTTTGATCAGGGAGTTTCTTGCACCCTATTTTTATTTCTTGTTTTGTCTACTTGTGTTGCACTGAGGACATTGCATGTTTTAAGTGTGGGGTGTTGTAAATATTTGTTAGTTTGTTAAGTTTTTATTTTTATCATATTTTTTGTAGTTTGTTATGTATTTTTTATCATCTTGTTAATTTATTAAAAAAAACATAATATATTGGACTCTTCCCGACGATGGATCTCCTAGACTGTTAATTTTAGGGAACTAAGTCTAAAGAAAATACCAAAAAGATTTTTTTTTAGGTAGTGTAGTAATTCACCCTTGGTTTTTCTTTGGGACACGATTCTTTTCCAAGGGTTTTTAGTTGAACCGGGTGCATGTAGTTTTAATTTTTAGGAGTAGGAATCTATGATGGCTATGCATTTAACTGCAACAATATCTCTGAGCTTTGTGATGTTGAGAATAGTCAGTACTCTGGTTGTGACGCTTAGGCTCAATTTTTGATTCTAGGATAAATACCTTAAATCGTGGATTCTTAAATTTGCTTAACTGATTTGACTGGAGTGTCGTGATAAAATCAATCGTTAATGAGTTTGTGCCAGGTCTGTGTGAGATTTGTATGTATTATGTGCATTGCATTTGATGTCTAGAACTTGCCCATTGTGTGTACAAAGCGAAATAGTAGTCTTGTTCAGTCTGAGAAGTGATATAGGCATTTCTTTGTTAAGCCAGATATATATAGAGTACCCACCTAAATGCGATGTATCATAGTTAACCCCTTTGAGCCTATAATCATGTTTCTTTGGTAACCACATTACAAGTCATACCCCTTTGTTTGAATCAACCATGTACTTGAACCTTGTCACCTCTCATGATCACTTGAACTATGATGAAGTATGGAAAAGTTAAAGTGTGGGGTGGTGGGTTGGCTTTTGAGTGGAACAAGTGAAATAACGAGAAAAGTGCACCGTATGAAAAAAAAAATAGAAATGTGTCAATAAGAGCCATTTGGAAAAAAAATAAGAGAAAAGATATTGATATAATAGCTGTAGTGTATGAAATCCTGATGGTGATGGCTATTGATGTACTGGTGCTTAAAGAAGTAGGGGTAATAGTGAAGTTAATGTGGAGTTTTGGTTTGACATAAGTATGGGCTTGAAGTTTAAAGTGTTTGTATTAAAGTTCTTAGGGAGGTGTAGTCACTCTTATATCTAAATGTATCCTACCCGTCCCGCAGTCTACTTTACAACCAATGAAAGTCCTATTTGATCTTAGACTGAATGAACTCGATTAGTGGAGAATTACACTAAAGACAAGCTTATGGTACATCATTTGAGGCATATGAGTGTTATTTCTGAGAGCGAGTGAATTATTTTTCTATCTTGAGTTCCTATGATTTTAAAATTCATGGTGTGTGGAACTAAGCTGTTTGATTGGGTGAGGGCACATGATTCATATAGGAAAAGTAATGTTGTTGACCTCCATTAGAGTAAGTAAGTGAATTGTAAATAAAGCATGGTATTTGTGAGTTGGTTATTGAGGCGAAGATGTCACACCTTTGTGCTTAAACTATTGTAAAAATTCTTGGTATAACGAGTTAAGGGAATTGCTTAATAAATTGTGTTCATGAGTGTAGTTTAATTTCTCGAGGACGAGCAAATGTTTAAGTGTGGGGTATTGATATGTGGCTATAATTCATGATTTAACGCATTATGTGCTTTGCATTTTACGTGCTTTAATGTTAAAAATACACTTTGTTTGAGCGTAATAGATTTTATTTTATGTGTAGGTGAATTAGAGATGGAAGGCGAGCTAAATGGATGCTTAAACGTCGAAAGTGCGCGTGAAAATGGTGAAAAGGAGAAACCAGACTTTAGCCTAGTGAGGCCAGCCTAAAGCGAGGCCAGACTAGGCTTTAGCCAGGTGAGGCCAGCCTAAAACCAGGTCAGACCAGGCTTTAGCCAGGCGAGAGCAGCCTAAAGCCAGGCCAGACCATGCTGTAGCCTGGTGAGGCCAGCCTAAAGCCAGGCCAGACCAGGCTTTAGCCTGGCGAGGCCAGCTTAAGGCCAGGGTCCAGGTCCGACTTTCCAAGTATTAAACACTTTCCCGGCGCAACTAGGAGTGACTTTTACGTTTAGGGCTTATTCCAAACATATAAATAGACCCAAAACACAACTTTGAAGGACTTTTTCCATTGAAGACAAGAGGAGATCGTGGAACACTACTCAGAAGCTCAAAACATTGATTTTACATCCTTTATTCCTTACTCTGTAATTTAATTATGCAATTTACTTTGGATTTGATTACTATGAGTATGAGGAGCTAAACTCCTAATTTAGGGTTGATGGAACCAATTGTTGGATGAAGTTTTTAACTCTATTATGATAGAATCAAGTCGTGTTTATTCTATTATTGTTCAACTACGTTTTGTATTGTGATTAATTGAACGGGCCCTTGATTAATCGTGTCTAATTGCCTTGTATTTCTTGAGAAAGAATACCACGTTAGATTGTTGTTGAACAACATCACTTTTGGGTAATTGAAGAGATTCATTACTTGAATTTAAAAGTGGGTTTAGAAATAACGAAGCTTTGGTGGGATAATCCTGAGTTGCATAAATTGTTAGCTAGAGTAGTTCGAAAGAATGCTTCTAGTAAGTTGTCGTAATTGATCGAGAGATGATTATGGTAGCCCATAACTCATAATTCTCAAAGAATACTATGGTGAGATTATAGCTTAAGAGCTAAGAATTAATCCGGCAATTGGTGAAATCATTACCTAGATATTTTTACCCTTGAATTCATATTTATTCCTAATTATTGTTAGTCTCTTGTCATTTTACTTTAGCTACATAAAGTCTACTGCTTATTGATAAACGTCTTGCATCCGAAAATTGTCTGAGCTTAGCCTTATTAAGAGTTGTAGTGAATAGGTTCCTTGTGGATTCCACTCCAGGACTTAAACCGGATTATATTTGCAGCGATCGCTTTGTCCTTTTTATAAGGCATAGTTGGGCATGATCAGTTTATATAGCTACCCGTCCGGTGCGCGTTCCTGATACTTGACCGAGATTCCACGGTGAACCTCCCCTTTCTTATGTTGTTCAACAACGTGCCTGAGTCTCTCTTTTGTTTATTTTTGTCTATTCCATTTCAGGCAGTAGGATAGTTATATTTTGTACATTCTACTAGATGCCCACACAAACTTGTGACACTAGGTCCTTGGCACATACTAGTAGACTTGATTTTTGGGTCGTAATCATATAATTATGACTTCTTCTGGTCACTTCTATTTAACTGACTTAATATTTCGTTATTTATCGAATGCTATAAATTTAAGTTAAGTAGATGTTGGGGATGTTTAATAAGATAAATGAGAACTTACTAGTTGATTAGTGTTGGCTTGCCTAACAACGATGTTGGGCGCTATCACGACCTATAATGGAATTTGGGCCGTGACAATTGCCATTCAATCCCAAGGAATCAAAAGCCCAGCGCGTCAAAGTTACCAGGTTCAGCTTAGTCGAAGGGAAATTGTTCAGATGATCCTTCTTTGACCCACTGGCTAGGTGCTTAGGTCCGAGAGAGAACGAATATGCCATGAAAAAGGTCCACGAGGGCACTTGCGGGAACCACGAGGGGGCAGAATCCCTGGTTCGGAAGGTAATCAGAGCTGGTTACTATTGGAATGAAGTGTAGAAAGATGTGAAGGTGTCACGACCCAAAATCCAACACAGGTCGTGATGGCTCCCAACATCGGAGTCAAGCAAGCCAACAGTTGTTTACTAGTGAGATTATCCTTATTTGACATACCAACCCCACATATTCCCAAAGTTTTAAGCTTAGATCATTTAAATAAAAGCAGAAACATTAACCAACTTAAGTAAATACAGCCACAATGATCATGATCCAATGTATACAGTCCCAAAATAAAGAGTCTACTATGTGCGTGGCAGGAACTAGTGTCACAAGTCAACAGGCGAACTACTAGATTATACAAAAGATGATACAAACTGTACTGCTGTCTGAGAGAAGTAGGCAGAAATAAATAAAAGATAACTCCATAGCACTGCTGAGAATCGCCAATGGAGGCAACTCACCGTGGAGTCAGGTCCAGGATATAGATCAAGCTCCGATCGGATAACCAGAAGCACCAGCCTCAGAACATGTACAATTAAGTACATAAGTGCAACATGAGTACATAAATATATATGTACCTAGTGAGTATCCCGCCTAATCTCGAAGAGGTAGTGACGAGAGGTTGACATGACACTCACTAAGGTCCAACGGTATAATTTAACATAATATAATGGAAACAGCAGGCATGTAAAGACAATGAAGCAACAAGTATATATGTAAGTACTGAAATCCAGGAAGAATACTGGGAATAAATAAAACAATTACTACTTCACTTTTTCCCCAAATATCTGTCAGATCAATATCCATGAATTTAGTAACAAATAAATCATACGCATGCAGGGTAAGGACAACCGACCAGAGTCATAAGATAGTCATGCCCGTGCACTGCCGAGGATTGAATGGCCCATACCAAAAGTGCACCTCTCCACAAAGTACTCACATCTATGCACTGCCGAGGATCGAACGACCCGTACCAAAAGTGCATCTCTCAACCTCTCTATGCACTGCCGAGGATCGAACGACCCATACCAAAAGTGCATCTCTCAATCCGCCCGCATGCTCGGATTCCAATAATTCTCTAAAGAAACCCTCACCCAAAGCCTAAGGATCATTAATATACGATTTTGACTTGATTCCATAGCAAATTTACGGGTAACTTCTCAAATTATCGAAAATCCTAGGTTACTACCCAATTCTTGATTTTTCACTAATTATGTGATTAAACTTAACTAGGAATTCATGCATGAGGCTAATATTAGAGTAGAATTTACTTGCCTTCAATAACCAAGTCATTTGCCCCTCTAAAATGGTGGAAATCGCCCCAAGGAACAAGAAGAAGATGAGAAATAATGAATTAAACCTGTGTATAAAAACACATTGTCTGAACAGTGTTTCGCACCTGCGGCTCGAGGACCGCACCTGCGATCTCGCACCAGCGGTCTCGCACCTGCGAGCAAAGGCTCGCACCTGCGAAAATGGACTGGGGAGCCTAGGACCGCACCTGCGGAGTGGAGACCGCACCTGTGGCTCCACTCCTGTTAAACTCTGTCCGGACCTGCGAGAATTGGCCAGACCACTGGGGGTTTCACCTATGAGGCTGGGACGCAGGAGCGCTCCCGCACCTACGACTGATCAACCGTACCTGCGGCCACACCAGAACAGGTGCACCAACAGCTATTTCAGCTGGTTTTGGCTTCGTGTGGTGTCCGGGAGGCACATGGGCCCACCCGAGCCCCCGTCAAATATACCAACAAATCCCAAATCATAATACGGACTCGCTCAAGCCTTCGGAACACCCAAAACAACGCTAAAACTCAGAATCACACCTCAAAACCCCAAGAACCAAACTTAGGAACTTTAAGTTTTCTAGACTTTGCTAACAACGCGCCGAACCGACCTATACTACTCGAAATGACACCAAATTTTGCAGGAAAGTCATAAATGACATAACGGGACTATTCCCAGTCTCAAAATTCCGTTCGGACCTCGATAACACAAAAACACATCCAAAACCACAATAGGAACTTAAGGAACTTCTTATTTCAATATTGGGCGTCAAAACGCTCCCGAGTCATCAGAAACCCATTTCGAACATACGCCCAGGTCCAAAATCACCACACGAAGCTAACGGAACTGACGAAACTAGATTCTGAGGTCGTTTATCCAAACTGTTGACCAAAGTCAAACTTAGCCTTAAAGGCCAACCTTAAGGAACCAATTGTTCCTATAGCACTCTAAACACCTCTGAATCCCTGACCACCAGTCCCCGCAAGTCGTAAATCATAAAAAGCCGCTATGGGAAGTTTCATTTAGGGGAACAGGGTCTGAATAATGCAAAATGACCGGTCGGGTCGTTACAGAAGGACTTCGTGCAAAAATGCAACAAGTGTCAAAGATACACCCCGATGATTCATCAACCGAGAGAGATGCTTCATCTGGTCTTGTCACTATGGATTTTTATGAAATGGGGAATGGATATCGTTGGTCCCCTGCCATGGTCACCCGGTGAGACCCAATACATACTACTCATGATAGATTATTTTTATAAATGGGTCGAGGCGTTTGAGAAGGTCCAGGAAAAGAAGTCCTCGACTTCATTTGGGATCTCATAATATGTCGATTTGGGATGCCATCCGAGATCGTTTGCGACAATAGAAAACAATTCGTCGGCAGCAAGGTAAGTAAGTTTTTCAAAGACCACAAAATCAAGAAGATATTATCAATGCCTTACCACCCTAGTGGAAACAGACAAGCGGAATCGATAAGCAAAATTGTACTCCAAAACATGGAAAAGAGATTGACTGATTCGAAAGGGAAGTGGAAGGAAATCTTGCCCGAAGTCTTGTGGGCATACCGTACAACTTCGAAGTGGAGTATCAGAGCGACCCAATTCACTCTAGTTTACGAAGTGGAAGCCTTAATACTAGTCAAGGTAGGGAAACCGAGCCCCAGGTTCTAGTATGCTACCAAAATGGCAAACGGCGCGGCCATGACCACGAGCCAAGAATTATTGGACGAAAGGCGGGGTAGCCGCCCTGGTCCCGTTGGCCTCCCAGAAGAAATGAGCAGGGAGGTACTACAACCGAAGAGCCAACTTTTAACATTTTCAAGTCGGGGACTTGGTGTCGAGAAATGTAAAACTACACACCAGGAATCCAAACGACGGGAAACTGCGCCCGAATTGGGAAAGACCCTATAAATTTGCCGAAATAATCGGGAAAGGCTCACATAAACTTGTGTAGGGAAACGGTGTACAACTACAGAACAACTGGAACGTGACACACTTAAAGCAGTACTACTGCTAAGGTACGATCTCAATTCCCCTTTTAATTTCGTTATACTAGGGACTAACTTATGCAGGTACTCGGCCGTGTGAAAATGTGACTATCGGGTTTGAAAGCACGTATTGTACTCCTTTTCCCTTGAACCAGTTTTTTTCTGAAGTGGGTTTTGGGCAAGTTTTTGAACGAGTCAACAGTAAAACGTGCTACTTTAGTTTCGAAGGCCGTCCTCAAACCAGAGTTGTCGATCATTTGTACCGAACCAAAAGTATTCGAGGGCCATTACCCCTAGGTTAAGATCTTTAGAAGTTGCAATCACTTGATATTGAAAGCCAAGGCTTGGTAGCTAGGATTCACTGTAAGGGTCAAATGGTTAAACGAACTGTAGCCATGTAGCCCACTCTAGTTGCGACATAAGGCTTATGCACCTTCAATTATATACTCTACATACAAACATTGAAAGAAACCTTGCTTTCTTTATACTTTACTACCAATCATTTCGCTTTGTCGATGATTCACAATGGATAGTAAATCCTAAAGACCACGGGCTACCCCGACTCAGGGACTGTTGTTCGATAAATAATCGGATGGACCAGGCTATCAAATCCTGGAGGCAATGAGCCTCTTAGGCAGGGCCCAATCACAAAAGTCTACGGCTACCTAAAATGGCTCGGAGATGTCCGAAATCCGTACTAACAAAATAAGGCCCTTATTTATAATTAAAACCTACCAAAGGGGTAATTAAAACCCATTAAAGGGTTACCCTCATCAAAACACCGTCGCATATGACTAAAACACATAAGTGTCTTAAAGGCCTTTAATTTATATCGAAAACTCGAAGTTACGAGCAATCCGGAGTTACCATCAAAATTGGGCCCAATTCGGGCTTCTGAAAAACGGATACACCAGATTACGTCTGATTCTATGCTAAGGCATTAAGGATGATACAAAATTTAAAAATTGCAAATAGATGCTGAAAAGTAAAAACATGGTGTTTCCAAACGGAGAATTTTATATACATCTCAAAAATTATTTACAAAGGCACGATAAAATGGCCCCAAAATAAACAAGAAAGAAAATTTTCAAAAAGGAAACAAAAAAGAGCTAAGGCATCTCTACCTAATCTTCACTGAAGCTCGACTCGACACTAGAACCTTCGAGCTCGTAAAGTTCTTTCGCCTCGGTCTCAAGCCTTTTGGCTTCTTCAATCTCGGCCGACAAGTCGAATCCTCAGGCGTGAACTTCCTTGAGGGTCTCCCTTCGGGACAACCGCTTTACTTACTCGATCTTCGTTCTTAAGCGAGCCTCGGCTATCTCCACATCATATTTTATTGAGCCAACATTTTCTCAACTTCGGAGGAATCAATCGAGGTTGCTTCCAATTTGGATTTCAACGCAGTATATTCCCGGCCAAGGGAATCCCGTGTCGAGGTGGCTGAATCCAGTTATGCCCAGAGTTTGTCATTTTGCCGAGATCACTTGTCGTCCTTGTCCTTTGCCACCCGAAGCTAGTACTTGACCTATGATAATTCCTCCTTTGTAGCCTCCTTTTTAGAAGCTAGCAGGTCCATCCTACTCCTCAGCGCCTCATATGTAGCTTTGGCCTCGTTCATCTCGGCACGAAGCTGGTCAATCAAGTATATATTCTCTTGGACCTGCGAGGTTGCGTCGTTAGTCACTACGCATAACCTCTATTTTTAAAACTAAAAAATCCTTACGTTTTTTACCAGTTCGGCATGCTCCTATTTCATGGACAAGGCCTCCTTCTATGCCGTTTCCAGCTCAACTTCGAGAATTAGGAGATCTTTGAGGGCCTCGTCTTTTTGTTCACTGATAACCCTATACATGTCCTTCTATCGGACTTGCTCTTTGAGCTCAAACTCGAGCTGGCTGACTTCCATTCGAGACTAAAGGAAGCTTTCATAGTGGAGCCTGAAGCTTGAAAACAAAATGATAAGATCGTAAAAGCATGCTGAAAGTAAGCAAGATTCGTAAAGGGAACAAGGAATAGACAACTTATCCAGTTCAGTGCCTGTTGTGCCTCATTGAAGAGGCTCAATGTTCCTACTTAATTCATATTCGCCTGGTCCTCCTCAGTCACTAGGCAATGAAGATAGCTGGTCGCACCCACCATGGCTGCGGACATCACCTGGGCGTCCGCTGGGATAGTAAGCACGACCATTATTTTACGGTTGGGATCCACACTTGGAGTAGGGAACTACCTCACTAGCTTCGGGCTCGATCTCAATTCGCCTTCACCTGACGACATGTCCTTTTTGGGACCTTTAAGTGATCAAGCCCGGAATAATCCTCCAATGCGCTCATGTCCATGCCGTCGAAAATCATGTTGAGGGCATTATCTGCACTCCATGCCCTCTCATTTTATTTCTCTTTATCGGCTTGAGCCTCGTCAAACATAGACTCTGTGTGAGACGGGGACTCCGCGATGTCGATGACACTGGCTACTTCCTTCGGGGCAGGGTCGGTTTCTTGGGAGGTTGTGCCTCTGATTTTCCTTCTAGCTCCCGAGCTAAAGGAGGAGCGGCCTCTCGGACACCTTCTCTGGTTGTCATCCGTTCCCCTCTCCCATCGACCCATAAGCGATGAACTCCAGATCACCATTCTTAGGGTAATCCCTGAGACGGAAGAGGGAATCAAGATCCGATACCCTGGCTTTGGTACTCTTTTTGCTGATTTTCTAGACCCGGACAACTACCTTCTTCTTATTGACCTCGGCGTCCGGGGAGCTAGAGGATTTCCTCTTTTTCTTCTTCTCCTACTTTTCAGCAGCTCCGAGCTGTCCTGAAGCGGAGGGTTCAACAAGCGAGGATGGGTCCTCATCCTTATTTAATGGCCGAAGCTCAGTGGTCTTGGGCAAACCTGGGAAAGGGAAAAAGACTTAGCAGAAATAAAAGTTAATTATGAAAATAGAATTTTTTGGGAGGAGGAGTCACCATGGTAAGGGGCCTCCCACTTGCCCTTCAAAATCTTGCACCACTCCCGCTCGAAATAAGACATTTGTTTGTAGATCCTCTCGATCCACTCCTTGAAACAGGGTACTAAATTGGGACCTTGGGCGATCGCTGCACAATGGTACGCGCAGGCAGTTAGAAAAAGAACAAAGGAAGTATCAAATACTTAGGAAAAGGGAGAAAACTTACGGGATGGGTTCCAGTTTTTAGGGAATAGTAAGAATTCAGTGGGGAATAAGGTCTTTGCTTTCACCCGAATAAACCTCCCTTGCCAACCTCAATCCTCGAGAATGGAGCTTTGCTTGCTCAACGAACGAGCTTGATCAACCCCCCTCAGAATATTCAGGGACTGTAGAGACAAAGCAGGTGGTCGAGGGTAAATCAAGGTGCTTCGGTGTTGTTGACGAAGTGGCGGAGGAGGATTACGATCCTCCAAAAGGATGGGTGAATCTATCCAAGGCAGACCTCATACCTTTTGCAGAAGTCGAGAATTATTGGGTCCACCGGGGCAAGTGTGAAGGGGTAAACACCTAGATACCTCTCCACGTGAGTGGTAATGTCTTTTTTGGGCCCGGGGACGATCACTTCCTTGCCCTCCCAGTTGCAGTCCACCCGAACTATGGGGAATGTGTCCTCGGTAATGGAGCATATGTACCTCCATACTCCCTCGCCTCGGTCCTATTTATTGGAGGCCTTCTTGACTTTAAAGTCATTTTCAATGGAATAGTCTTCGGGGATGAAACTCTTCAAAGGAGGCTCCGGGGCCACCTTGGGAACGGACACCTCGGCATCCGTGGTCGGGTTGGAAGTTTAAGGGACAGCCAGTTAAGGCACGAATTTGGAAGTTGTTGCCTTCGAATTCTGAAAAAAATGAAGGTTTGAAGGTATGAATGAAGGTTTGAAGATTTGAAGATAGGGACGAAGATATAAATGTCTGACTTGAAGATTTGAGGAAGGAGTATGTACTTTTGGAGATAAAAATTAGGAAGATCTGGAAAACAATGGACTGAAGGTTTGAAGGGGTTAGAGATAAGTAAAGAATTCGAGGGTAAGTGAGGAAGCTCCGAAATCGGAAACTAAAAAAGTGCAAAAGGGGTCAAAGCTTTTAAAGAAAAAGGTAATCAATGCGGGACGTTTCGCATTCGAGGACTATCAACCGACGGCTAACACATGTCCGAAGTCAAAATGACGCGATTGATGGTACGTTTCACTGACCCGACAACTCGGTTTCAGCGTATGGAAGAAGGAACCAGGGTTAATTTATCGCTTCCTGTCGCTTCGATAAATCTACTCTCTGGGAAACGATGGGACTATCTGTATACGTGTAAAATCGGGAGAAAAATTTCCTCGATTCTCAGATGAAGAAATGAAGGGGAAGAACGACTCGAAGTGATTATAATCGAGGTCCAGAAGCCTCTCGTATCAAAATCCGGGAGGAATGAAAGATGTATCTTAGATCGGGCATTGTGAAATGACGGACCCGAGCCAAGTATAACTTCTGAACCTCGGGACACGCGGTGAACGATTATGCATGACGAGCAGGGGGTCGTAATATTCGCCCTCAACCGGACATTACGACGCGAATCCCGTTGAGTATCAACTGTAGATCAACATTTACCGGAAAATGAAATTTTTTTAAACCTTTTTTAGACTTGTACTAAGACAGAAATTCTTCTACTATATAGAGGATGTTTTCTTTATTCTGACACATTGTGACACATAAATCAAAGCTATAAAAGTTTACTTTTGTCATGTAGCTATTGTTCAAGGCATTATTTATTTGTTCTTTTCTTCATTAGCGACGAGCTTGTATCGATGGTCCAATTGAGGACGAACCTCACTGTTCAATTTAAGATCAGGCTTGGTCATTACATTGCGATTGGTTTGATCATTTATTTTGTCTTTAACTCGTTCATCTGTTGTTCTTAATTATTCGTATTGAATTAAACCATGTATTCTTTAAACTGCGTATAAATTTAATTGTTACTCATTTTTGGGTAAACACGCCTAAGCAATTAAGAGGCACTCCATTTCTCAATTTCAAGTTACACGGTCCTATCATCTACCACTTTTGGTATAATATATGATAGTACTATACTATTCTCAACTGAGCGATTGCCAGCAAATAAGTTTGTCCATGGAAATTCTAGTAAGGTCTCCTCCTCCGACTCCGGCACCTTGGAATGTTGCTTGTTCTGTCCCTCAATTACACATGGGGTATCTACCAATTTCCCTCCGTGAGTTTTTTTTTTTGTTTGAGATTAAATATTCAGATAAATTACTTAACGTCCAATACAAGATCTACCGGATCATTACAAAAGTTAGAAAGCCATGTAAGACATTAAGATTACCAAAGTTGCATGTTCACTGGTTTGAATATTGCACTTAAATTCAGCTTTTGCGCGAGTTGAAAGTAATTGCAATTCCAATTTTTCAATAGACTACCTTGAAAGTGGTTATCAATTGGAGTAACCGCCTACTATGTATTCCCTTACTCAAGTGTTCAGCTATTAATTGAGCACTTATAGAGCTTCATACAGTCACAAAAGGCGGCTTCTTACTAGGTCTTCCTGTCCTAGCCATGGCTTCCAAGGCAGATTTAAGATTTAAGAAAGTATTTAGTGAGAATTGATTCTTCTTCTTTTGAGTAAATAACTCAATATTTTAATTAAGTGCACAATTCAAAATTTTTAGAGCATGAGAGCCAATAATTATATTATATCAATTATAAGAAATAGATAACTAAAACACTTAGTTTGGCGGAAAGACCGTAGACTTACATACACCATTGGGTCTAAATCTGCCCTGTTGGTTGTCGACGAATCCACACACAATAGCGTAACCTACGCTGAGAGCATCTCTAGAGAGAGAAAGTATTTTCTATTAGTATTATTTAAAAGCAGTATAACTTCCCTAGTATACATCAAAGACTTTCCTAGAGTGTAAAATGTTCACATATTTTTAGATGGCTAAATTTATAAATAAAAAAATAATCATTTTTCTCTATTTTAAAAAGTGAAAAATGAAAGACAGACAAAGAATGGTGAATGTGATTTGTTCGCTAAAAAAAATTACGACGAGTGTTGATTTACAGATCTGCAATCCTGTCCGGCTTTCTCATGAGAAATTACTAGTAATCAGGGAATTTGCACCATTCAATTAAGAAATTCATTTGCGATTTCACACAAGTCGCTTTTTAGATTGCTTTGAAGAAATTCACACAAACACACAAAAACCTAATAGCATACAAGTTCCTACTTTTTATGCAAAATAGTGCTCCTCGGTAGGAAATAAATTAAAATAAATGAAAAAAGAAAGTAAAGGCAAATTAAAGGATCTTAGTGTAGATGCAACCTTGGAATCGGGACATCCTATGTACTGTACTACTCGTTATATCATGGCAGGACATGGGACATAAACTTTCATTCTGCTCTATGTAGCAACGAATTTCTTCTTTTCCCTCACTTTTGTTTTCTTTACAACCTGTTCCCCTTTTGAAAAAGTAGCACTAAAGTGATTTAGACATTTGGACCCAAAAGATCAAATTGCCCCTCCTTTTTTATAAAAAACATTATTTTCCTTTACTAATTTCATGGATACAAGGTAAGGAACAAAAAGTAACTTACCCTAGATATCAACTTCTCTTGTTTTCTCCGGTATCCATCTCTCCCAATCTTTCAAATTCCTTTCTGAAAATCTTTAGAGAACTAAAAAAACAAGCAAGAAAGAAAATGGCACTAAGTAATAATGTCATAGGGTGCATCAACTTTGTAGCCATGCTATTGTCAATTCCAGTGATTGGTGCTGGAATTTGGCTAGCAATGGAAACTGACAACTCTTGTGTCAAGATTCTACAATGGCCAGTTATTATCTTAGGAGTTCTCATTTTAGTTGTCGCTCTTGCTGGTTTTATTGGAGGGTTTTGGAGGATTCCAGCACTGCTCATTTTCTACCTCATTGCTATGGTCATTCTCATAGTTTTGCTTGCATGTTTGGTTGTTTTTATCTACATGGTTACTATAAGAGGTTCAGGCCATATGGAACCAAGTAGGGCTTATTTGGAATACCATCTTGATGACTATTCTGGCTGGCTTAGAAGGAGAGTTCAAAGTTCTTACAAATGGGATAGAATAAGAAGTTGCCTTAGCTCCACAACTATGTGTGCTCAGTTGAATCAAAGTTATCGCATGGCTCAAGATTTCTTTAATGCTCCTCTTAGCCCTTTGCAGGTAAGTTTTTCTTGCATGAATTCATGCTTTAATTTCGTGATTTTTCAACTCATATAAAAGGTAGTACATGAGATTTCGTGGTTTTGTATAAAAAGGAAAACGGAAAATAATTCTACCAAGAAACTTTTTTATTTTTTTTCCTATGAAATCTTATGGAGATTTAATATTGTTTCCCATTTTTCCTCTCTTAGAAATTAGAATGGATTGAAAATAAAGTAGGTTGTAGCTACGTCTTCTAATTTATGCGTGTACGAAGCAAAGTATTACTTAGTCATGTTAGTATGTACTATATTTTAAGTCCTGTATTATTTGCTTGGAGACGTCTATTCTGTAATATTGTAATGTTACGAGTTTAGGTGGACCTTAATAGACAGGCATCAAAGTGAGGATTCATAAAATGGACACCAAATTAATTTGGGTTGAAGTTGTTGTTTTCCTTGTATTAAGGAAAGCATTATAAATTCTCATGAAGGGAAGCTTTCTTTCCTTAGAGGAAAACCCTTTTCAACTGTGATTATACCTGGAGTGATTCCAACATCAAATAAGCATACATAAAGTATAGACAAAAATTAACAAAAGCAAACAAGTTTTTATTTAAAAGACGCAAGAATCTTATTCCTTTTCCATGTGGTAATATGCCTTGGAACTAAATTCTTTTTAGTCATTCTTCGCGTATGTTTTCTTTTTGCAGTCAGGGTGCTGTAAGCCACCAACACAATGTGGGTACACATTTGTGAACCCAACATATTGGATTAGCCCTATAAACAATGTTGCAGATATGGATTGCTTGCAATGGAACAATGATCAAACACAACTTTGCTACTCTTGTGATTCTTGCAAAGCTGGATTGTTGGCTAATTTGAAGAAAGAATGGAGGAGGGCAGATATAATTCTGCTGATAACTCTTGTTGGATTGATTTGGGTTTATTTGATTGGGTGCTGTGCTTTTAGAAATGCCAAAACTGAAGAAATATTCCGCAAGTACAAGCAAGGTTATGCCGATACTTAGGCTGAATTAATAAGAAGAGACCGATTTAGGGTTTAGAGTGAGTGAATTCAGAATTAGCCTGGTCATATTAAATGTATACTATTTAAGTTTTTTTTTGCACTAGTATACATAATTCAAGTTGAAACAATGAATTCATAAAACTCAGCCTTAAGTTCAGTCTCTATTGATAGGAAGCGCGTTATTTAAGTTTGATGTATTAGAAGAACAGCTAGTGAAATATGTGAAACTTCTATGGGGTGATTTTAGTTGCGTTTGTAAAACATGAAAATATTGGATTTTTTTTATTTTTCGCATTAATTACTCCATTGAGGTATTCTTTTTAGTATATTTCAAAATAAATGATACATTTTTAAATTTAGAAATAATTCAATTTTAAATTCTTAATTTATCTATTTTTTCCTTAATGAGAAGTTTTTAAAATTACAAAAATATCATGGCTTAACAAGCCTTTTACCACTTGAACTTTTAAAATCAAAAGTTTCAAAAATAATTTTTTTTAAATTTCGTGTCGAGTTAAACTATGTTATCTAAATTAAAACGAAGAGAGAAAGATTTTTCATATTGTAAAAATTTAATAAGAAAACTTAAAAACTTGTAACATATATGTTGAATTTTATTTTCACCTAAAGGCATTGGGATTGATGTCTTGACTATTTGGTCTGTGAAAATTGACTATCGCGGCATTGGAGAAATGATGAATCACGAATTACGAACAAGAACAGCTTAACATCATTTACGGAAGGCGCCGAAAGTTGATATTTTCAATTTCTTCGAGAAAGAAAAGAAAATCCATTGAAAAGAGAATATAGAGAGATAGATTGTCCTATGTGGGGCACTCTCCTGTTAATTCCAGGAATTTGAGAACGGAGCCCAGAACCAAAGTGAGGTTCTTTTGAACAAGAATGATGGAAATAAGTGTAAAACAAAAAGAGTAACATTTTTATATATAATTTCCTTTTAAAGAGCGATATATTTAATGTTCGTTTTGAACGTTAAGATATAACGCTTTTTAAAAGAGTATTATATAATACGAGTGGACCCCACCCATCCCACAAAAGTAAAGAGTACTGGTCCCACATCTTAGCCAAACTTTCTATTGTTGGGTTGCTTGTTTCAGACTCAAATATTCAATTCTTCAACTTTTATAAATCGAGGTATTCTGATTTAGTTTATGTCGAAACTCGTATAAATAATGCATATTAGTTGTTTTAAATGTGTTCCATGTTGTTTTGTGTTTCTTTGTGATTAAACTGATATGTTATTTTTATCCGGACTAAGATATTAGTGTTCTAAAAAAATATGTAAAAATTGAGAAATCATTATTATTTGTTAATAAATTACTTTTACTGTTTTATATGTATTTTCGTGAATGTTTTGTGATTAAAATGTATTTGTTATTTTTATCTAGTTTAGATTATTTATTTGCTTAAAGACTAGTAATATAGTGCTCTTTTAGCGTAGTAGAATGTATAACCTTTTAGCGCAGTATCCCTGTAGTTTAAGTATCTCTTATACTCAAAAATACGTCAAATAACTGTTAGATCAAACACAAACTCCGTCCCATTAAATATTATATACTTATAAAAGTTAATTATTTAATTTACAAACAAGCATATAAAATTATAAAACTAACATGTAAAATAATAAAACTGACATAAACAAGAATTAAAGATAGCTTGGTGTTACTGAGCCTCAAATATCGAGCCTAGAACACATATGTGAATATTTAATAATTAAATATTGTATAATTATAAAAATTAATTATTTAATTTACAAACAAGCATATAAATATATATAACTAATATGTAAAATAATAAAACTAACACATACAAGAATTAATCCTTAGCTTGGTGCTACTGGCCCTTAAATATCGAGCATGGAACCCATATGTGAATACTCTGTCCAATTAAATATTGTATAATTATAAAAATTAATTATTTAATTTATAAATAAGCATATAAAATTATAAAACTAACATGTAAAATAATAAAACTAACACATACAAGAATTAATTCTTAACTTGGTTCTGATGTGCCTCAAATATCGAGCCTGGAACATATATGTGAATATTTAATAATTAATATTATATACTCATCAAAATTAATTATTTAATTACAAACAAACATGTAAATAATGTTGTTTAATTTACAGTAGACGACATGGACGTGCCGCCTATGCGTCCCGGACCTTTCTGCGATGAGCTACTGTTGTTACAGGGCGATCATAGGTTTGCCCACATATGGGAGGGAGAGTTACTGGCCCAAACTCTCGGCATCAAGAGAGTGGACGACATGTGGGATTTTCTGAAGGGCAAAGTTTTCTATCCCCGTGTAGTCACACGCCTGCGGGATACGGGCTTCTAAAGGATTTTGGAGATCGGGCGGCTGCAAATCGATTAGTCTTTGGTCACGGCCCTGATAGAGCGGTGGCAATCGGAGACGCACACATTCCACCTGCCCATTGGCTAGGCCACCATCACGCTGCAGGACATGGAAGTTTTATATGAGCTTCCCATTGATGGACACCCCAAAGCTCTGCCGCAACCATGAGAGAGATGACACGTGGGCAGTATTTCGGCATGCTGCAGTAACTCACTAGTTTCAGGCCACAGGATGAGACAGCACAGGCAGGGGCCAGTCGTCTGCAGTTGACGACTATTCGATAGTATTTGAAGATATTGCACCCCGATATCACTGGCGATACAGATGATCTGCATATTCACCGGTATACGAGGTTGCTGCTACTCCTTATGTTTGGAGGGGTCTTGTTCCTGAACACTTCGGGGAACATAGTCAGCTTGAGATTTTTTAATCATCTTGAGCGGCTAGATGATTTACCTCAGTACAACTGGGGTGCTGTTGTTCTCGCCTACTTGTACAGGTAGAGGTGCCGGCCGAGCATGGGCACCCAGCATGACGTATGTGGATTTTTGCCGCTGCTACAGGTGACAACATATTCGAATACTCTATTCATTATAACATACCTTGTAAAAATATATCTTAAATTTTACGTCAACTTTGTATGTTAGGTTTGGGCCTGGGAGCGGTTCCTGCAGTTGCAACCACCTCTACCACCTTTACCTCCGGATGTACCACCTCCGTTTCTCCCTCTATCTAGGAGGTGGATTCTCCGGCGGGGATATGTACGAGATTACGAGGCTCGACATAATCTCCCCCTTTGCAGGGATTTGTTGGATATGCTGGAGGGCGCACAGGTAAATGTATACCTAAGCTTACTTGGCATAGCTTCATATGTGTTGCGTATCACGTTTTTTGTTGTTACTTAATAGTTCATCCGGACGCCATACAGTGACGAGTTGATAGGTGTCCTTCCCGATTATTGCTCGGCCGACCGACTTATTTGGAGCTCTTCCGTCCCGCTGATGTGCCTCGATATTGTGGAGAATCATGCCACGGAGCAGGTACTTCACCAATTTTTCCGTCCGAAGCTTGTACCGACACAGCCTACATGGCAGCCCACACATTACCAGCGGGATGATCATTCTAGGGTGGACGACGCATATATGGCATGGTTAGAGGCGCATGTCAATACTTGGGACCGACGATTTGACATGGTTCCACCGCCTTTCGCCACGCCGGACGGATACTTTTCATGATTATATGCGCTGGTACCACGGCGTTACCCGACTTTTCGTCGGGAATCCCATTCATCGCTGGCGGTCGGTACATTCCATATGCCGGGCGGCACGAGGCACTGGTATGTTATTTGGTATTCTTACTTATATAACTATTACCTAGTGTTCTGTAATTTATATTTTCCACGTTGTGCATGCTATTGGCCTTCATCTATTCTACCAGTTGGGACTGCACATACAGTAGTAGGCCGGCGAGGGAGCTGTCACTTTGCAGAATTATGGCCAGCAGGTTGTAGAGCTGGCTACAAGGACATTGCAGCGAGCCCGAGAGGATCAACGCTTAGGACATGAACCTGCTTATGTGGCTCCAGAGCAGTAACAGCGAGGTAGGGGTGCCCCACGAGGTAGGGGTGCCCCACGAGGTAGGGGTGCCCCACGAGGCAGGGCTGGCCCACGAGGTAGCGCTGCCCCACGAGGATGTGGGGGGCAGCGAAGAGGTGGTCCCCGCAAGGGGGCGTTGAGGCACCTGTTAATGATTTTGATGTTGATCTGTCGGGTGGCCTCCATGAGCCGGACGAGTATCACAGCAGCATGCCGTCATATAGCCTTGTGCTGCAGCTCACTCCAAGGACTTCGCAGGTGACCCGTCAGGTCCATTGTTGATCACGGGCACGAGCATTATCGGAGAGGATTGGGATGCATACTTTCCTGGCCCATCGACCGCTGCTGAGGATCGGTCGACCCGAGATTTGGATAGTGGTCGCCGGCTCAGTTATGGCTCATCATCGAGGGATGCTGGGGATCTTTCACAGACGCATGTATGTTTGTATTAGTATTAAATTTAAATTTATTTTTTTTCTCATTGATTTGCCGTAAATAACTTTATTAATTTTCTTATTAAGGCTTCATCCTCGCCCGTCACTGAGGCCGCTTTGCGATGCTGACCTGACTGCGACAGATGATTACATTCAGGAGCCGAGGAGACCATAATAAGACAATTTAAATTTTTGTGACTTAACACATACATTTCTAATATATATTTTCATATACTGAGCTGACTTATTCTTCAGTAGGTTACTACTGGGTTGATGGCCCCTTCTACCCATCCTTCCACCACTACTGATGATCATGTTGCAGCCCATCCTTCTATAAAGAGGCGACGTGATGAGGACGATCCTGATAGCGTAGCCGGGCAGAATGGGATACGCCTCAGGCCAGCTGCTGCATTGAAGCACTCAGGCTGTGCGACACATTGATTTTTTTTGTATTTTATGTAAATAATAGCAACAATTTTTATTGTTTATATTATATGGGCATTATGTATTTATTTCCCCGGTTCTTCATTATTTTAATACTACAACACAAACACAAACATAGCAATTTAATACAGTTTAAATTCAGTACAACTAATGAAAATACATGACATGGAAAGCATAAAGATAAAATACTACACTCAACACATACATGTGTTTGTTTAGTCACTATTGCCCGTTATTCTCTGCTTCAACCACTCAAATTTCTCCAACAACTTATTTTTTTCTTCTTCCACCTCTTTTAGTTTCTCCTTCAACGCTGAAATTTCTCTTTTATACATAATCTCATCACGTTCGTATCTTTTGTTCAAATCATGATAATACTGCAAAGTTTGTTTGTAGCATTCCTGCTTACAGGGTTCATCAAGCCATACCTCAAAATTGCAATAATTTCTGTTGTTGCCTCCAAACCTGTTCACACACATCCAGTATCTGCGCCCAACTTGACCATCATCCCAATAGTCTCTCACTATACAACGTTTTCCACAATGGCACATTAGTGCATAAATGCGTTCAGACATTCGTTAAAGTGAAAAAAAAATCTCTGTTTTTATGGAAAGTTTTGCTATTTGTTATGGTTAAGCGCAGAAAATAACTAGAATGCGCTACTTATTTATAGGCAAGGCAACAAACATAACATAGTATTTAACTATTATGTGCTCACACATAACATAGTATTTAACCGCGCTATGCTTTGCGTGTTAAAGATTATTTCGGATACAATACAATTTTTTTGCGGGCGGGCAACTTTTCAGGTCGACAAGACAACACATATAACGTAGTATTTAACCGCACTATGCTCACACATAACATAGTATTTAACCACGCTATTCTTCGCGTGTCAAACATCTTCCTCCTCTAACAATGTAGTTTTCTAATAATTTTAGAGTGAAATTCGAAAGTCAACGTAATGAGTTTGGTTTTTTAATCCAATACTTTTTGATTACATGAACGGGAGGGAGAAATTCATTAATTTACTCAACTGAAAAATGTTAAATATCAATAAGATTTAACAACAATGGAAACATAATTTTATTTTATACATCTTGCAACATAAACAAGTACATACACTTATTACAACCACATTACGAAGACAAAAAAACTACGAGTATCCTTGATAGTTGGGCACATTAGAAGAACTTCCACCAGGAGCTGGATTACCACCACCACCCAAACCAGCTAAAGGACATTTTTGACGGTCGTGTCTTGTTTGCAAGCATATACCACATTTGCGCATATAAACGGTATCAGGAATATCCATTTGGTTCCGTATACATATTCTTTTTTGCACCTGCCGTTAATTCAAAAACTCCTTGTTACACATCATTTTAAATGATTCTGGCGGCCAATAATGCTCAGCACGCACTGGCTGCAACTTCCCACTATAGGTGTTTAAGAATGCAACAACACTATATTGTTTATCAACGTAGTTGGTTGGTCCTAAACCAACATGTTGAAAGCACCTGATGATATGTGAGAACGACATGTGGTAGATGGACCATTTTACACAAGAGCATAACCTTCTAGATTCATTTATGGTGTGTACATTATTCCCCCAGTTTTGATGGATAGTGGTGCGAACTTCAAAAACATTGCTGTTGTGATCATACTGTAAAAATGAATGCCAATATGCTCGCCGCCTATATTTCTCAAATCTTTTTATTGGCAGTGGCATAACTTCAACACCTCTTTCCATCAATGATGTTAAAACTGCATTCCTTTCAGTAAACCTCTCCGCTATCTGCTTGAATGACATCCGTACCATGGCAGTGACAGGAAATCCTCGTGTCGATTTCAATAACCTGTTGAAAGACTCTGACACATTTGTAGTCATAATTCCCCATCTTCTGCCACCATCCGCATGCAAAGTCCACTTTTAAGGCTTATGTCGCAGTAACCAACGATAGGCTGCCTCGTCTTCCTGCCTGATAGATTCCATGTGCCTCCAAAATTTATGCTCTTGGTGGTCTGTTGTAGCTATCCACATTAAATCATGCAGATCATTGTTAGGATATGCCTTCTGGAAATTGGCCTTCAGGTGCCTCACACAGTAACGGTGGTAGGCATACGGTTCTTTCCCTGTCGGAAAATTCTCTACAGAACTTAATATACCACCATGCCGATCAGATATTAGACAAATACCTGAACGCTGTTTGACAACGTGCTCTTTCAAGTGGTTCAAAAATAGCATCCATGTCTCTTGGCTTTTATTGGCACAAATAGCAAAATCTAGAGGGAGTATTTGTCCATTAGCATCTACTACAACGATGATAAAAAACTTAATTTCATACTTTCCATAGACATGAGTGCCGTTTATGGATATTATTGGCCGGTAATACAGAAAACCATCAATTGCTTGTTTAAATTCCCAGAACACGTATTTGAATATATATTCTGGCATTCTTGGACTCCGCTCAAGCTTCCATTCAACAACAGTCCCGGGGTTAAAGTGTTGCAGTGCGGCCATGCACTTGGGTAGAGTTGTGGTGGTCCCAAACTCACACGCAAGTATACGTGGTCGACAAGTAATATAGGATTGTAAGTCCAGATATCGTACCCACAGAGACTTGTGATTAACTATCAACTAAATTAAACCCAAATAATTAATCTATTCAAGCGAACACTAAAGGATGAATATTTAACTAAAATTAACCTAGAATAGTAAACAATGAAATTAAAAAAAAAAATAGGCGAAATTAGACACAAATTCAATAAGAGCCAATATTCTAGAGCTATGGGTTAGCAAACAATCCTGTTGAGTTTTCCAC
>ML363171.1:0-12401 GCA_005239505.1 Nicotiana paniculata | reverse complement strand
GTCATATCTTCACATTCCTGACATTTGGTGACGATGTAGTCAGCTATCTCTTGGACCCTTCGCTTGATAATACCTTTCTCTTGAAGCAGGCGCTCGATTTGTTGGGATTTTGCTTCTAAAGTTTGGACATCCTTGTGACTCTGTTCTTGCCATTGTTGCAACTCTTTTTCTGACCGAGTCATCATGGAATAGCACTGTTCCCTCTCTGTTTTAAACCTTTTCACCTGTTTGGCCATCTTGTTCTCGACGACGACCAATTTTTCTTTCAAGCCCACGACTTCCTGGTCATATTTCCTTTTTAGTCTCTGAATAAATTCTGTTCTTTCTTCCACACTCCTTGTTAGTCTTGCCCGAACTTTGGCCAGTTCTTCTTCGGCTTTGTCTAACTCATTCCCATAGCTACATACTTTATGCCTCAGGCTGTTGATAAGCCTTTCATTGGTCCTGCTTCTCTCAGGGTTCTCAGAAGCTGTTTTAAGTTCCTGTATCTGGGCCCGGAGGGCTTCATTTTCTTGGGCTAATCTATTTTCTCTCCTTCGATTGAGGCAGTTTGTAGAATGTTTTTGAACTTGATTTCCCTAACCCGGGCCTCCAATTTGCTTATGGTGGCTCGGTAGCNGGATAAGTCTCTCACACGAGTTTGAGGTTCTAAAAACCTGCACTCATTCCAAATTTGACGGACCCTGCCTTCAGGAAATGCAGCTCTTGGGCATAATTCAATGGCTTGTTGGCTTAAATCCTCGTCATGGGGAACACCCTATTGCCTCCCCAACTGGCGTAGGACCCGGTATGGAGCATATGGCTGAATGCTTCGCATGCCCATTAACAGGAGATAGCAAACCTCAATAGACATATTGATAACCTCGTTGAGAGGGAGCCATCCAAACGTCCACTCGATTTGGTTGGCAGTCAGTGAGCTCAAGTATGAGTGCCAGGCTTCTGTGCCTTCAGGGAATTGGTGGTCTTTTGCCCGAGTACCATGTTCCTCGATGCAGTTCAAACCGGTTAAACCATAGTTCATGTAGCCCGGGCGGTGACGGAGGTTTTCGATCAGCCAGATTTGTAGGAGCAGGTTGCACCCCTCGAAGAATTTTCCCCCTGATTGCGAAACTGTCAGAGCACGGTAAATCTCGGCTAAGACCATCGTTACCAGTGTGCCATTGAACTTTTTCATCATGAAGTCTGCTATTCCCACAAGTCCGATGTCTATGCATCCGTCGCTTCTTGGGCAGATCAAGGTGCCCAAGAATGCTACCACAAAAGCTAGCTCCCGGCGGGCTTCCCATTTAGCCCGATCTTTGTGAGTTAGACCATTGTTGTTAGCCTCATAACCCTGGGGATCTCCATAACGTCTGTAAAGAAAGTAGAAAGTGCAAAAGACTTCGGACAAATGTGGGTCTTGGACGTCCCTGCTAATGTTCAACATATCCAAAAACTTGTGGGGAGTCACCACCCTGGGCGTCACTGGGTACCGACTTCTGGGATTGCCATTGAGACCAGCATACCCCGCTATTTCCTCCAGCGTGGGTATTAATTCAAAGTCCGAAAAGTGGAATACATTGTGTGCGGGATCCCAGAACGGTACTAGAGCCTCGACCATGTCCAACCTCGGCTTGATCTTTAAAAGGCCAGTAAGTCCCCATAAAGCTTTTATAACAGACTTTCTACTGGTCTCCCCCAAGTTGCTCCACCACATATGGAGTCCAAGAGGGATTTCCTCGACTGCTTTGAAGGGGATGTTTTCAACTGTATTCATCCTGCACATTCGTTCTTTTTTTTTAATTAAGACCATAGAAAATTTTTCAAAAAGCGTCATTTTGGGCAAAGGGTTTAAAGAAACTGGACCACCTTTGCGAATACGGCCTTTTAAGGCTGTGTTCGCGAATTGGGTCAAAATTTAAAGACAAAACACAGGTGGCCATTCTTGCAAAATGGCCTTCCGGCGCCCCACTTGGGCGATTAGGCTATAATGGCGTCACCTAATCTTATTTAAGGCTATATTTGTTTGATTTTGAAAAATGGAGTTGGACCCGATGAGGGTTGCCTATGTATCTCACACCAGTGAGAATCAAACAAAGCGTAGTTCGGGAAAAAAATCTTGATTAACTAAAAATATACGCCCACTCATTTTGTTTTATATATGTATATTTTATTTTTTAGAAATTTTGGCAGCATTTCGGGATAAACACGAGGGTTTTTCAAAATAGGGTAAATTCTCTATTCTACCTCACTCTTGGTTTTTCTGCTCATTTTGGTTTAGCCGGTCGATACACAAGCTGTGACAAATAAATGCATACGTAGCAAATAAAATGCATCAGGGTAGTCTTTTATTTCGGGTACACCTGTTCTAGACGGACCCAGCCCCTGTGTTGAGTCCCCTAAGTCAAATTCACATGCTGCAAATAAGCGTTCCTACTAGGGATCCGGCATGAGGTTTTGTTATTATAGGTTTAAACCTGGGGTTTTGTTCTAGACCAGAATTACCCGAGCAGACAGCTCGAGCCGAGGTCGAGGTAGCGTATCGGGAATACAGAAGCTTCCCCGGCTTTGCAACTTATCCGTACCTCATTCTAAAATTTGGATATGACTCTAACAGAAAAGAAGTCACACGAAGTGCACACTTCCCAGGTGATTTAGAAGACTCTGAGAGAAGAGGGTTTCGGCATAATTTTATATACAGTTCAGATAATATCAAAGCGGTAAAAGCAACATTTAGCACATTAGGTTCAAATGTGTAAAATCAGATAATAAAGCCAAATACAACAGTTATTCTAAGCTCGAATTCTTGAACCCTGAACAAGAGATTCTGGGTTCCTATCCCCAGCAGAGTCGCCAGAGCTGTCACACCTCCTTTTTCACTACCCTGGATTAATGAAGGGGTAATAAGGGAGTTTTTCAATTAAAGTGACATTATTCGGTTTTGGGATTTATTTTAGTTTTCAGAGTCGCCACCCGGACACCGATTTATTTAAAAATCCCAAACCGAGGGAATTTTGACTCTGGTTTAATTTGTCTGCGACCAGAAATCCGAGTAAGGAATTCGGTTAACCCGGGAGAAGGTGTTAGGCATTCCCGAGTTCCGTTGTTCTAGCACGGTCAATTAACTATTAATATTTGGCCTAAATTATCTGATTGTTTACGTGTTTTAGCCTATTGTGCATTTATCCTTTTTAACCTTTTAGCCGCTTTTGATGTTTATGGATTTATCTTGGACAAGTTACGATGGCGCACATTTGTTGTTTTTTAGCACATGGCAATCACGTCACATGAAATGCACCCGTGGTTGCTATATGCGTTTTATCATTATTTTGGAGTTGAGGGTCGGGGGCATGAGTTGCCACTCCCGAGAGTAGATAATGGTAATTTTTTGAACGACACTTGATTTTACCCAATTTTCAAACTAAAGGATGTCACTCTACCTAGAGGATTGCCTAAAATGATGTTCACTAGCCTAAATGATACATGCTTCGGGATATGGCCATATTTTAGCCCCTTAAATGTTTAACCCTTTTGGCCAATCCTATTTATGGATAATTGTTAAATAAGGGAAGATATGTAATTCAATCATACCAATCAAGGAAAGGTTTGCAAAATATAATAAAAAAACAGAACTACTGATTTACCAATCGCAAATTTAAGGAATCAAATAAGCTCATTTAGCCACATTAAAGACATTTTGACTAATGTTTTTGTTCAATTTCATTCCTGCTATTTAGTTCATCACTCATATATATTGAGATTTCATATGTCTACTGTTACAGGTTCTTTTAAAGGAACATCCTATGAATTCGATGGAAATAGCAGATCTGTTTTTTATACCGTTCGAAATTCTTCAAAAACAGTCTTTTAAGGTTAATTATATGAATTTAGAAGAGCAGGTTCTCTCTTTGATTTTCAGAAAGTTTGACAAGGTGCAAGGTGAGTTAAAAAAAAATCTTCTAAGTCCAATTATTTTGAAATAACAGTTTTTGAAAATCAGATAAAAAAATGTTTTATGAAAGGTTCCACAGGGGGTGATTCGAACACTATGTCTTTTTTTATTAAACACCTATTTCGGGTTTTTGAAGTATTTTTCGAAAACAGATTAGAATTTCAGGAAAAATCACCTCACAATTTAGTTTGAACACTATAAGTAAAGGGCTAAAAAGAAATGAATATACAGTTCTGTTTAGATTACATTATAATGATAATGAAAAATAGGTACAAAGGAATTACAGCTTGACCATTGTTATACATTTTCCAGAATCAAAGAAAACTAACATAAAGATTCCAACNATTATTATATATTTTCCAGAATCAAAGAAAACTAACATAAAGATTCCAACCAATTTTACTGACTTGAACTCCCTTAAGGCCTTACATTTAAGCCTTCCCTTGTAATATGTAGAACACCCAATTAGTTGAGTGTGTTAATCATCCACTAGACTAAACAAGACTATCACAAGAAGTCAAGTTTAGGTCGGATGATGCTTATGCTAAACTATACTAAAAAAAATCATTCGTGCATCTTTAATGTAGACTATCAGTCCAAAATTTAATATTTGGACAATAGTAACAATAGATATTCAAACATTTATAGGATGAGTCATACCATGAAGGAGATTAGACTCACCCTTAATGATGGTTTTACACCATTTATAACAGAACAGGCCCTTGTCTTTTTATGGACTGAATCTGACCATAAAAAGGGGTCAGATTCATCTCCATAGAGGTCCTATTCAAACTCGTGATTAACTATGACTTTGACCTTTTAGGCATTTCTTCGAGAATGAACCTAACCACTTGAAGGGATTTTCGATTCTACAGCCTTTGTTGGTTGCTCATTTCATACCCTTAAAGGGTGATAAGCTACTGTTTAAGCACTTAATATGGGGTGAATTTGACTACCAACAAGTCAAACTCATCTACCCTAGTGCTAATACTAACATAATTCTAAACTATATAGAAACTTTGATTATTTAGGCATTTTTAGAGGATGAATCTGACCGTTCAAAGGTTTAGATTCCTCACCCTAATGCCCTTTTTAACTACATACTTTATACCCCTTTTGAGGGGTAAACTTCAGCCAACCATACTACTGTACGTGCACTGCCATGGGGTAAATTTGACCATTAAGAAGTCAAATTCATCTACCCTAATGCAATCTAAGTTAATAATAAACTATCGCAGGGACAAGAACTAACAGTTGAGTAAGGAATGTATTTTTAAAACAGTAAACTAAAACTTAAACTATATATAGAAAAAGATTAAGATAGGCTTCAGAAGTTAGAGATTCGACAAAATACACTTGCCTCGTCAAGATAACACTCAAACCCTCTATACACAAACAACAGAACTTGCACCATATTTCAAAATCACATTTTTTTCATACAGGTTTATACATGAATTGTTTCAGCCAAACCGAAAGCACAAAATCATGGAAGAAATATGGAAGATTTTAGATCTTTGTATTTCATAAGAAGGCTCAGTTTTACATAAATTTTGGAGTAGTAGTTCAAAGAAGTCCTGACCAAATAAAGGTCAGGTCCAAAATATTCGGATAAAAGAAAGCAAGATCAGGCAATAATAAACAGCAACTTCAAACCAAAGCAGGTCCCAAGAAATGAACCCCAGAGAATTTTTAACAAACTAGAATTGAAAACCCAAGAGAAAAACCAAAATATCAGAACTCTACCCGAAAGCCTTGAAGAGCTCTTGAAAGAACAATTACNAAGAGCTCTTGAAAGAACAATCAGATTTTTGTACTCATGCTTTGGGAATTTTCATTTACAAAAAGAAGACTATTGTGATTTTTGTTTTGTTTTCCAATATTAAGTGTTCAAAGGAAACAATTTCAGACTGTAGAGAAAGTTTCCAGAGTGTAAAAAAAAATCTCCTTCTTAGTCTAAAGGAAAGGGGGTCTATTTATAGACTGTTTGGGAATGGGAGTATCATATGGTATATTCCCATTTCAAAAGCTGAAATAGTACATAGGGCAGCTGTCACCCTTATCCTTTGGGACAACTCCCCTGTTCTAGAAACTTCCAGCCCATGAAATGACCTAAATAACCCTTACAAACTGATTTCTTAACCTACAATACCTAATATAGCCCTTGAAGTCTCTGAAATTACCATTTGGTAACCAGGGTTAAACTTGTNAACTTGCTTGGGTTATTGTTCAACTATAGTTCACTAACACTAGTTAGGTCCAATAGGTGACTACTAGTTGTTCTTTAACCAAGGTTAGGTTAACTAATTAAAGGTTAATTGATTAAATTCCTAGAGTTAGTTTCATACTACTTACTTATGTTTAAATCAATTAATTAAAGTAAACCAATTAGTTTGACTTCTTAAATTAAGTTAACTGATTTAGTTTAATTAAGTCAACTCACTTACCTAAAGTCAGGAACTTAACTAATTATCAAGCCTAGGTTAAATGATTTGTTTTAGTTAATTAGTCCTAAATTAATTACCTTAGGCAGATTTTAGGGCTTAGTTAGTTGTTTAAGAGACTATTAGACAAGGTTAATATATTAAACAAGTGATTATTGGAAATTATTGTTAACTAAATTAGTCTTGACAAATCATGACCAAACATTGTTTTAGAACTGAGTTTTTAGCCTAATTGGTTGATTAGTTTTCTAATTATCAACTGATTTTTTAGTATTTTGGTTGATTAATGAGAGTTAACTAAGTTGTTTAGACTTAGTCAGTTTTCTTGTATTAAAGTCTGTTTAAGTTGCACTTGATCCTAGGGGGAATTAGTTTGTTTAAGTTACTTGAATAGGCCAATCTAACCTAAGAGTTGCAATTTGAACTATGATTAATTGGAAGATAACATCTAATTGAGACTAATAACATAGGCAGCAAAAACAAAGCTAAAACAAACGACGACCTCTAACAAAACATGAGCAAAACAACAATAGAGGTTGTTTTACTAACAAGCATTTCAACATATGAATTCAGGGATTTAATCGATCAGTTGTTCATGCTTGTTTATTGACAGAATTCACCAACAAAAAAGTGTCTGGAAATTAGCAGAGAAATGAAACTAAACAAAAACCTAATGCTAATCTTGGTCATACAAATTACTAAACTTGAACAGTTAAATGCATTTGGGACTTTAAACTAAAAACGGAAAACATGAACAGGTGAAAGAAAAAATAAAGGAAAACAGTGAGCAACTAGGGCCTTATAATGACCTTCAAAACAATATTCACCTAATTTCTAAACAAGCAGTCACGAACCCTAATGCGGCTACTATTCAAACGTGTATGGGGCTTTTGTTTTTTAAACCAAAACTTAATTGAAAGAAAAAGAACAAGAAGAAAAGGAAGAAATCAAACAAGAACAAAAGAATAGTGACATATGAGAACAAAAACTGAAAAGTAATGATTTTAATCGGAAAAGGAAACCAAAACACAAGAAAAGACAAACATATAAGAAAAGAAAAAGAAAAGGGGAGGGGGTGATACCAGTGGGTGTTTGGCCGGATTCCGGCGGGGTTTGGAAATGATCCTAACCCACATGAATCAATAGCTCTCATCAAGAGCTGTTGACTCATGTAGCTTTGAACCATTAGTTTCTCTGAGTCGACTGGTAATAGGAAACTAGGTTTTCTGCTTTCTTAGATCTGAAATCGAAGGGACTTGGGTGGGTTTTTGGGGAAACTGATGGTGGGATGGGGTTAAGGGTGATGAGAGGATCATAAGGTGAAAGTTTAGGGTCATTTGGTGGTGGTCCGCCACCGGTACGCGATTTCCGGTGACGGAAGGCGGCGGAACTAGTGGGGTCTAAAGGCGGCTAGGGTTTGGATCTGTGAGAGAGATGGGAGAGTGGGGTGAGTTCTGAGGGGGGTAGGGGCTCGTTAGGATATATATATAGGGAATGAGATGACCAGTTCCGGACTGTTGGATCAAAGTGATCCAACGGCTGAGATGGGAGGGGGCTTAATACGGGGTCGTTTTGGGTAGTGCAAAGGGCTGACCGGATTGGGCTCACTTGGGCTGGGGTTGTAGTGTTACTTTTGGGCCTGGGCAAATTAGCCCAGGTCCGATTTTAATACTCTAGGGGAAATTAAACTTAAATTAATTTAATTAACACTAATTCTAATTAAATTCGAAAAAAATATGATAATTAATTCTGACCTTATTTTCGTCCAAATTATAAAGTGATCAAGAATAAAATAATTAATTTAATACTCAAATCCATAAGTCATTAGATAAATGACTAAGTTGATTATTTAACCATTAGCTCGCATTGTGTTAATTAACCGTATTTTCGTCATCAATTAATTAAATCAATTATTAAATAGCATATCAATTAGCTCTAATTCTTTTTTTATCTAATTGAAAAGAAAAATTTAGTTAACGAGTAAAAGAAAGAAGTGGAATTATCAATTAACACTGGCAATTATTTGAAGGATAAATTTTGTAATTTCCTAAAAATGATTAAGGTTATGCACCTAATTATGCATTTTTTAGTTGTTTATAAATTTTATAGGATGAATTATGATTATGTAATGCAAAAATGATTCACAATTAATCACTAAAATTAAAAAAAAAATTGCAAAATTAATTTACTGTATCGAATTTGTAGGATCATATGGTGGGTAAAAATCACATGCTCACAAGGAGTAAACCATAATGTACAACATATTCCTTATGCCCATAGCAGCCAGCCGACTCAAGCCGTGGCCAACACCATCGGGAACTATCCAAGATCCGCCCGCATACAACTAAGCCATAAGGATCACATCTCCCAAACTCAACCGAGCCATACAAACTGTCCCAATCCAAGAGCACTACCACAAATGTCGATAGAGAATTCCCATTTCAAGAGCACCAATCATTTCCGTTGCTATGCTAATCCAACACCACCGAGCTGATCTGTTTCTTCGGATAATCCTTATCTTTCCCAATCAAGGCCCAAATACAGATAATCCTAGCACGAACCACATAGCCCAGAAGTTTCACAAAACCACCACATTTCCTCTGAAGCACCCTATGATGCCGCAACAAAGATTCCCACGTTGAATAGACCGGATGTGAATCTGAAGTTGTTCCTCCGACTCCCCTTGGTACTAAAATTTAGATCCATCAAGGACGTAGAAATACCGTAAACCCCCAACATAGTCCCATGAAAGATCTCAAATCTTAAGTATATATAAATTTTGGGGAACCTTCCAATACCATATATACACATCTCAGGCCAAACTGATATAACACCTGACCCTGCAATTCACATGCCGCTAGTAGACTCCCCCACTTGATGCGAAGCCATGGAAAACAACATCTGATGATCCGCGAAGCACACGTCCATACTCGTGACAGTCAAACTCGCTTCCTTCAATGCCTTGAATGATAACATGTACCTTCCACTGAGTAGAAATCCCATACAAACTACATAGTCCCCAATACCACCAATTATCCTAAATCACCGTCCACCTCGTGTCCCTACCACAATCGCGACCACTAGTCCATCAACTAAACCTTCCCAAGCTCGTACTAATCAGCCAGATGCCAGAACCCGCTGCACCCCCCATGTAAACAACTGAAGAGCCTCTCAATACCCCTGCATTCTTAGTCTGGACGACATGTTGAGACAATGTTTGAGCATCCCTGGCTCCCTCGTAGTCCATCCATAACATCACAAACAATTGGCGCATGGCTGATATCGAGTGTGCAATATGATGCGCAATATGATACAGAGTGGATGCAAAAAGGGGACATAAGATATATGCTTCGAGTTGAATCAAGGTCGCATGATAAGGAATGAAAGAGGTGAAATTTATTAATATTTTCCGTAGCCTCTCGAAGATAAGTACAGACGCCTCCGTGCCGATCCGCAAGACTCTACTAAACTGTTTATGACTCGTAGCACCTAGAACCTAGAGCTCTAATACCAACTTGTCACGACCAAAATTTCTTCGTTGGGTATCGTGATGGCACCTAGTCTTAGGGACTAGGTAAGGCTAACATATACTGAATAACAATAATTAAATAGCATCTAACAACTTTCGAAATTGAATTCTCTATAAACTTACAATTATCAAAACCGGTAGTATAAGTCATAAGCCTTTCTAGGAGTAGTTATACATAATAAATACATCACTGTTTTGGAAATAAATGAAACAATGGAAATGAATAGAACAGAAAGTGACTTCAGAGCCTGCGAATGCCCAGTAGGTACACCTTGAAGTCTCAAGCCACACCGAGCGTAAGTATCAAAACCGACCCTGTCTGAAGTACCTGGTTCTGCACAAAAAGATGTGCAGAAGTGCAGTATGAGTACATCATGGTGGTACTCAGTAAGTATCAAGCCTGACCTCGATAGAGTAGTGACGAGGCCAGGTCGAGACACTACCGAATATATATATATATATATTAGAGTAATACCGATAGCAGAAGGATATCAAGTTACAAATAATAGTAACTATAAGAGGAAAAAGAAACACGAATGGCAACGAGAATCCACCAAGTAAATTAAACAATAACATATTTGGGATACGGCTAAGTGTAAATGTTCCCAAGTAGAGAAAACAATATCAAATCCACCGAACAAGTGTTTCTAGAACACGATACCAATAATTTCAACAACTCTTCAAAACACACGGCACTTTGTGCCCACATCTTTTCATCTCACTTCGCACAACGACATCCACATGCCATTCAGTACATAATATCCGTGCCAATTACTACTTAAGATGTTCAGGAGATTTCATCTATACATATATATATCATGAAGTAAATCTATAGTTTTTAGACAAAATAGGGAATCAGTGAGAAAGATGAGGTTTGGTTTTAGAAATCAATTGAGTGAGGTAAATAACATTTTTCAATTAAAATTCAACATCGAATAACTATCGCATTTAATATAGAGGTTATTAGTTTAAAACATAATAACAATTCCTTTGTAAGTAGAATAAAACCTCAGACAAGTTGAGAAGATCGAGTTGAGAAAACAGCTGAAGATATGACAACTAGTAGAGATGGTGAGTATAGATATAATCAGCGGGTCCTAACACAAAGTCACACAGGGTAACATGATATTAGTTTTTTTTTCATTTTTCAAATACTATTTTACTAACGACTTAGCAAGACAGGAGGTAATAACACAACATAGTAAATTCACTTTGAAAATAGGTAATTTGCAGGAATAAATACATAACTCGAGTGTCTTATCAGTATCCATCTATAACAAATCCTTAAGTGAAATTTAAAATCACCGAATAATTACATAGTCCGAGAGGAATACATAACCACATATATTGATGTGGCGCGCATCCCGATCCCACCAATCCTCACTTATTCCTCCGTAACAATTAAAATAAAAGTAAATAATATATATATGTTGTGGCGTGCAACCCAATCCCACCAATCCTCCCTAATTCCTCCGTAACAATTACAATAAAAGTAAATAATATATATATGTTACGGCGTGCAACCTGATCCCACCATATATCATTATCAACATAATAGTTCACCCTTATTACTCCGTATCAATCCACCCTTATTCCTCCTGTTGCGGAATGCAACTCGATCCCACCGAACAATCATATTCACCCTTATTCCTCCTCATCAATCCTCCCTAATTTCTCCTGTCGCGGCGTGCAACCCGATCCCACAATATAATAACATAAATCAATCAACAACAATTCAACAATTCAATTATAAGAAATTCTACAACGAAAAGTATGAGTGCAAGGCAATAAGGGAACCACGTAACAATCAAAGGAATACAACAACCTTCACAAGGAAACATGGCATATAAAGCACGTGATAACTACACAGGTATTCACAACAACTTGGACTCGTAACAGATAAGCACGTACTCATAGAATAAATCAACAGTTAGGAGGTAACAAGATAATAATGAAGGCAATGACAACAACCAAGGATTATGGAAGCGAAATAACAAATAAGAGGCAAATAATGACTAACAACATCATATAGATCATGTGAGAGTAGTCTAACAAAGAGATACCACATTTTATGACAATTTACTCAAAAGCATCGAAAGAGACTAGGAAATCTAACTGGTCAATACCACATATAAATTGTGTACCCACTCGTCACCTTGCGTACACGGCTTTCACATATCAAGATAGAACAATTGACTCAATTCCTAAGGGGTAGTTTCCCCCACAAAAAGTTAGACAAGATACTTACCTCAATTCGGCCAATTCAATACTCAATTTAGCTTTTCCTTTACCAATTAACCAATGCTCGGCTCAATCTAGCCAAAAATGACTTAATTACATCAAACAATGCAAGAGAAAACAATTTCAATTAACAAAGCTAAGATACTCATACAATTTGCAAAAAGCTAACAAAAGCCAACTCCCCGGGCCCGTACCTCGGAACCCGACAAAATTTATAAAACCCGAACACCCATTCCAATACGAGTTTAGAAATACCAAA
>MDKI01155721.1:0-31223 GCA_005239505.1 Nicotiana paniculata | reverse complement strand
TTAAAGCACATAAAATGCGAGGTATATAATGCTTAAAATCACGAATTCTAGCCACTCATCAGGTATGGTGGAGACGAGTGGGGTTTCTTTTATCCAGCTGAGGGGAGCAGCTTATCAGTGGTGGTGTGCTTTTGAGCTGAGTAGCTCGGACGAGGTAGCATCACTTACTTGGGATCAGTTCTCCGAGATGTTCTTACTTGAGTTTATCCCTCAGAGCTTCAGGGATGCTTGGCGTGTGGAGTTTGAGCAGCTACGCCAGGGTACCATGACTGTGTCAGAGTATGCAGTCTGTTATAGTGATTTGGCTCGCCATACATCAGCTTTGGTTGTCACTGTCAGAGAGAGGGTTCGATGCATTATTGAGGGACTCCACCCCAGTATTTGGACCAGCATGGCCAGAGAGCTTGAGATCGATATTACTTACCCTGGAGGATTGGGACTATATGTTAGCCCGGGACAGGGAGGAGAGAGAGGCCAAGAGGTCTCGATATATTGGTCATTTTTAAGGAGCTCGTGCACCAGTAGCACGCTATGGTAGGGGTTTTGTGAGTCGCCCTGTTCATTCAGCTCTTCCAGTAGCCAGTGGTATTCCAACTCCTCCTATACCTCAGGAGCCTTATTATGCACCACCAGTATCTCAGGTGCCTCCTGCTTGAGCTGTTATCACTGGCCAGTCCAGCAGGCCAGTTCAGAGTCAGCAGCAGCTGCCACGTCCTCCGAGGGGTTGTTTTGGATGTGGTGACCCACGTCATGTGATCAGAGATTGCCCTAGAGCTAGGAGGGGTGCACCACCTCAGACTTATCAGGTTCCACGTCTTCCACCGGGTTCTCTAGTTATTCTTCCAGCCCTAGCTGCTACCCCACCTTCTTAGACAGCTCGAGGTGGAGGTCGAGGAGGTCGAGGTCACCCTAGAAGGGGAGTCTAGGCCAGATTTTATGCTATTCCAGCCCGCTCAGAGGCTGTTGCTTCAGATTCGGTCATCACAGGTATTGTCCTTGTTTGTCATAGGGATGCATCCGTGTTATTGGATATAGGTTCTACGTACCCATATATATCTTCTTACTTTGCTTCACATTTGGGGACATCTCGGGATTCTTTGAGTTCCCCCGTATATGATTCTACTCTTGTGGGATATTCTCTTGTTGTGGATCGCGTATCTTTGAGAAAGCATGATGCTATTTGGGTGATTGTGGATCAGCTGACCAAATCAGCCCATTTCATTCCAGTGCTGACTACATATTCATCTGAGAGGTTGGCTGAGATTTATATCAGAGAGATTGTTCACCTCCACGGTATCCCAGTATCTATCATTTCAGACAGAGGTACACAGTTCACTTCACGATTCTGGAGAGCCGTTCAGCAGGAGTTAGGCACCAGGGTAGAGTTGAGTACAACTTTGCACCCTCAGACGAATGGGCAGTCCGAGCGCACTATTCAGATTCTCGAGGATATGCTCTGTGCCTGCGTGATAGATTTTGGAAGGTCATGGGATCGATACTTGCCTCTTGCAGAGTTTGCTTATAATAACAACTACCAGTCCAGCATTCAGATCGCTCCGTATGAGGCTTTGTATGGTAGGCGGTACAGGTCTCCAGTGGGATGGTTTGAACCGGGCGAGGCCCGATTGTTGGGTACAGACTTGGCTCAGTCCAGGAAGAAGAGTTATGCGGACCGGAAGGTTCGTGACTTGGCATTTATGGCTGGTGATGGGGTTTTGCTTCGGGTATCGCATATGAAGGGCATCATGAGATTTGGGAAGAAAGGTAAGCTGAGTCTGAGGTTCATTGGCCCTTTTGAGGTGTCGCAGCGGGCTGGGGCGGTCGCTTATGTGTTGTCTTTGCCTCCCAACCTAGCAGGAGTTCATCCGGTATTCCACATTTCCATGCTCTGGAAGTATCACGGTGATCCGACTCATGTTTTGGATTTCATCTCAGTCCAGTTGGACAAGGATCTATCATATGTTGAAGAGCATGTAGCTATATTGGACAGACAGGTCAGAAAACTGAGGTCGAAGAATACTGCGTCAGTTAAGGTTCAATGGAAGGGTCATCCGGTCGAGGAGGCGACTTGGGAGACCGAGCAGGACATGCAGAGTCAGTACCCTCATCTTTTCACAACTTCAGGTATGTTTCTATACTCGTTCGAGGACGAACGATTTTCTTAAGAGGGGGAGAATGTAACGACCTGGTCAGTTGTTTGAGAGATAGCGCCCCAATCCTCTAATAACTATTTCTCCCATGTCTATTTATGTTATTGAAACTTGTCGGAGTGTTGAGTGGTAAAATTCGGAGTGATTTTGGACATATAGTCCTTAAATGTAGCCTTTGAAATTAGGTCGTACTAGAGCTGTGTGAAGACGGATCCGGAATGGAATTTCGTCGACTCCGCTAGATCCATTGGGTTTCTCCGAGGTTAGAAGTGTGATCGAAATGTGTTTTCAAGGTCGGTTGTAGATTTTGGCTTGAATTGGCGAAAGTAATAATTTCGGCGATTTCGGCCGATGGGTGAAATTTTGATATCAGACTTGGAATGGAATTCCGAAAGCAAAAACAAGTCTGTAATTTCATTTATGACCAGTGTGCAAAATTTGGGGTCATTCAGATGAGTTTAGACGTGCTTCGGCATCGAATGTGAATTTTAGAAATTTCATAAGTTCTTAGGCTTGAATATATGCATATTTGATGATTTTGATGTTATGAGATGTGTTTTTAAGGCTCGACCAAGTTTGAATGAGGCATTAGGGTTGGTTGGTAATTTTGGCTGAGGTCTCGGGGGCCTCGTGTGTTCAAACGGGCATCTTTGGCCTAATAGCCTTAGCTGGTTTTCTGGTTTTTCTACAGTAGTATTTTGCTCTCTGCGATCGAAAGGGTTCACCTACGATCGCGTAAGGTAAATGTGAGAGGTCCTACGATTTATTCTCTGCGATCGCAACAAGAGGTCCGCGATAGCAGTGTGTTGGAATCTTTCTCTTTGCGATCGCATGAACTGGACCGCGTTTGCATAGAGTATTCTTGGTCTGGGGGAGTTTCAATATTTGTTCTACGCGGTCGCGTGGCCCCAACCGCGATCGCGTAGCTCTGGGTCGTGAAGGTCCACGATCGCAGTCACGCAATCGCGATCGTGATGAAGGTTTTTAGGCGCGTGGCTGAATGCTCTCCGTGATCGCAACTCATTGTACGCGATCGCATAGAATAAATACCAGGGCAGTCTTTTAAAGACCCAAGTCCGAGGGTTTATGTTATTTTCACCATTTTCGAATTTGAGAGCTCGGGAGAGGCGATTTTTGGAGGCTTTTGCACCTGGGTAACTTGGGTAAGTGATTTCTACCCAACTTAGATTAATTTCCATGATTCCTAACTTAAATCTAGTCTTTAATATTCGAATTTGGGTGGAAAATTTGGGAAAAATTGGATGAACATCATAGACCGAATTATTGAGTTTTGAGTGGGTTTTTGGCATCCGATTTGAGAGATTTTTATATGATTAGACTCGTGAGTGAATGGGTGTCCGGAAAATATAATTTTTACCCGATTCTGAGACATGAACCCGAGGGACATTTTTGGCAAATTTCCTAATTTCACGTATTAGCTTCAAACTTATTAGCTATTTTGTTTCCTTGAAATGATATTTATACTATGCAATCGAATTGACTAGATTTGAGCCACCCGAAGTTGGATACTCGTGTCAAGAGCGTGGTATTGAGTTGATTAGCGCAGTCAAGGTAAGTGGCTTGCATAACTCTATGTTGGGGACTTCCCGTTAGGCATTTTTATACTGATTTTGTTACGTGGACGCCGTGTACGTGAGGTGACGAGGGCGTACACGGGTCATTGTTGCTAAAATTCCACTTTTCCTTCCATGGAATCACTCATTTTCATTCCTATATTACTGTTTCATGTCTTAACTGAGTAGTTAACTTAAGAATAAGCATGCCTACCTGTCCTTACTTGATTTCCTCTTATTTGCTACTAGTTGCACCATGCTTAGGTAGTTTTAGTTTATTCCCGCCTATTATTTCTCCTGAACTGCTTAATTAAGACATATTCGACATACTTCTGCATTGCATATTTAAATTGGGACTACGGATCGAGATCCGGGAGCTTTCCCCCTGTACTGCATTGTATATTTAAATTGGGACTACGGATCGAGATCCGGGAGCTTTCCCCCTGTACTGCATTGTATATTTAAATTGGGACTACGGACGGAGATCTGGGAGCTTTCCCCCTGTACTGCATAGCAAATTTATTGGGATTATGGACTGAGATACGGGAGCTTTCCCCTTGTACTACATTGCGTATTTACTGTTGAGATATATGTTGTGCTGTGCCGAGGGCTCTCTTTCTGTTATTAATCTTTTTCCAGTTTCCATTAATCATGTTTATCATTGCTTATCTATATTTCACTGTTTTAAATTTATAATTGACTTGTTTTAAAACTCAGTAGAGCCTCAAAATTTATATGTGGAGTACTCACGCCCTTTCCTGCGCATGTTTTCCCCATGTGCAGATCTAGGTACCAGTGCACTGTACATTGGCTAGGCGTATCTTAGCAGCTGCTTAGGAGACCGCGAGGTAATTCTGCCGCGTCCGCAGGATCTCACGAGTACCCTTCCTACTCTAGTATAGATATAGTAGATATATAGATACACTTTCCTTATTCGTTTATATAGGGATACAGTAGTTCAGAGTTTGTGACCTTCTTATGTTCCGGGTTTTTGGAAAGTAAAAGTTGTAAATGACGAGCAACTAAATTTTATAGTATTGCTTCTTCTTTACTATTTCTATATTGTTTTGCCTTATTTTCCGCAAATTTTAGGCTTACCTAGTCGTAGAGGCTAGGAGCCGTCTCGAGACCATTTGGAGGGTAATTCGGGTCGTGATAAGTTTTCAATAAATCACATTAAATCAAGTTAGGGACTTCCGAATTTGATTCCGAGCATACGCCTGATTCCCAAATTACGATCGGACCCATCGGGACCGTCAAAATACTGATCCGGGTCCATTTACACAAATATTGACTGTAGTCAACTCAAGTTAGTTTTAAGACAAAATTTCACATTTTCTTCAATTTTTCACATGAAAACTTTTTGGAACAAGACATGCATTGTGCATGCAAATTGAGAAATGCTAAATGGAGCTAATAGAGATCTCAGAATACTGAAATAGAGGCTATATCTCAAAGTGACCTATCGGGTCATCACATTCTCTACCTCTAAAACAAATGTTCATCCTCGAATGGACATATGAAGGTACCTAAACTAGTGAAAATGTGGGGGTATCCACACCATGTATCGGACTCGGACTCCCACGTAGCTACCTCGATCGGATGACCGCTCCCCTGCACTCAAACTTAAGGATAACTCTTAGACCTCAACTTCTAGACCTGTCGGGCTAGAATGGCCACCGGCTCCTCCTCGTAAGTCAAATCCTTGTCCAATTGGACTTAGCTAAAATCTCATACATGAGACGGATCACCGTGATACTTCCGGAGCATGGAACCATGGAATTTCGGATGGACTGCTGATAAACTAGGTGGAAACACAAACCTGTAGGCCACCTCACCCACTCTCTCAAGAATCTCAAAAGGTATGATATATTAGGGCTCAATGTGCCCTTCTTTCCGAACCTCATCACACCCTTTATGGATGAAACTCGGAGCAATACCATCTCTCTAACCATGAATTCAACATCACGAACTCTCAGATTGGCATAACTCTTTTTCCTAGACTGGGGCGTGCAAAGTCGATCCTAAATCATCTTGACCTTTTCAAAGGCATCCTTAACCAAACCGGTACAAAACAACCGAGCCTCTCCCGGCTCAAACTAACCAACTAGCATTGGGCACAGTCTCCCGTATAATGCCTCATAAGGATCCATCTGAATACTCTATTGGTAGTTCTTGTTTTAGGCAAACTCCGCAAGCGGCAAGAACTGATCCCAAGAATCCCCAAAATCTATAGCGCAAGTGCGAAGCATATCCTCTAATACCTGAATGGTACGCTTGGATTGTCCGTCTATCTGGGGTAAATGTTGTACTCAACTCAACCCGTGTGCCTAACTCACACTTTACGACCCTCTAAAAGTGCGAGGTGAATTGCGCACCTCAATCTAAAATGATGGACACTGGCATACCGTGAAGATGGACGATCTCGCTGATATAGATCTCAGTCAACCGCGCTGAAGAATTGGTAGCTGCGACTAGAATGAAATGTGCTGACTTGCTCAACCTGTCCATAATGACCCATACTGCATCGAACTTATTCAAAGTCCATGGGATCCCAACAACATGGTAATACGGTCCCACTTCCGCTCGGGAATCTCATGCTTTGGAGCAAACCTCCAGGCCTCAGATGCTCGTACTTTACTTGCTGACAATTGAGACATCGAGCCATATATGCAACTACATCCTTCTTCATTCTCCTCCACTATTAATGCTTCCTCAAGTCCTAATACATCTTGGCAGGCACTCGGATGAATGGAATACTATGAACTGTGGGCCTCCTAAAGAACAAACTCATGAAGCCCATCAACATTGGGCACAATGTAGTCAATGAAGTTGCTATGGATGAAACTCCTCCACAAACCGTCGATAATAACCTGCTAAACCCTTGCAACTCCGAATCTCAGTGGGTGTAAAAGGTCTAGGCTAGTTCTAAACTGCCTCAATCTTCTTAGGATCCACTTTTATGACCTCGGCTGATAAAACATGCCCCGAAAAGCCTACTAAGTCCAACCAAAACTCACACTTTGAAAACATGGCATATAACTAATTATCTCTCAACTCTAAGATGATGCCCATGCTCCTCTCGAATGCGGGAGTAGATCAAGATATAATCAATGAATACGATCACAAAAGAATCAAAATATGGCTTAAATGTCCAGTTCATCAAATTCATAAATGTCGTTGGGGTATTTGTCAACCCAAATGACGTCACTAGGAAATAATAGTGCCCATACCGAGTCTGAAAATCTTTCTTAGGGACATATGATGCCCTAATATTTAACTGATTGTAGCCAGACCTCAAATCAATCTTCGAAAACACCTTGGCATCCTGAAGCTGGTCAAATAAGTCATCAATCCTTGGCAACGAATACTTGTTCTTGATAGTGACTTTGTTCAACTTCCGATAGTCTATATACACCCTCATCGAACTATCCTTCTTCTTCATGAACAACATGGGTGCACCCCAAGGCGAGACACTAGGTCTAATGAATCCCATATCAAGAAAATACTGCAACTGCTCCTTTAGTTCCTTCAACTCACATGGCGCTATATGGTATAGTGGAATAGAAATGTACTGAGTGCTCCGAGCCAGGTCAATACAAAAATCAATATCCTTGTAAGGCGGCATCCCTGGCAGATCTGCTGGAAACACCTCTGGAAACTCACGCACCGCAGGTACCGAACCCATGGAAGGAACCTCCATAGTAGAATCATGAACGTAGGCCAAATATGCTAGACAGCCCTTCTCGACCATATGTCGAGCCTTCACATAAGAAATAACCCTACTGTTAGAATAGCCAGGAGTCCCTCTCCACTACAATCGAGGCAACCCTGGCATGGCTAAGGTCATCGTCTTGGTGTGAAAATCCAATATAGCATGATAAGCTGACAGCTAATCCATGCCCAAAATAACATGAAAGTCTACCATTTCCTGAAATAGGAGATTTACGCCAGTCTCAAGACTCCTAATAGTAATCACACATGAGCGATAGACACGGTCTACAATAATAAAATCTCCCACGGGCATGGACATATACAGATGAGCACTTAAAAAATCACGAGGCACAACAATATATGAAGAAAAATACGATGACACGTAGGAATACGTAGAGCTCGTATCAAATAGAACTGAAGCATATCTATTGCAAAACTGGAACAATACTTGTGATAACGATGTCAGATGACTCGGCCTCATGTTTAGCTGGGAATGCATAAAATCGGGGCTGGGCTCCACCACCCTGACTTGTGTCTCTCGGACGCCTCTAGCTAGCTAGCCTCCACTTCTAATAGGCTGACCTCCACCTCTAATGACATGAACTCCACCTCGGGCAGCCTGACCCCTGCCTCTAGCAGGCTGAGCGGACGGTGAAGCAACCGATGATGGTATGATGGCACGAAAACCCTACTGAGATCTGATGCTCAAAAATCTAGGGAAACATCTCCTGATGTGACCTATGCCCCCACACTTAAAGCACTCTCAGTTTTTGAGGCTCCGAAAGCAAAGAATGAACCTAACGGCCTGAGTAGCCACTATAGTAACTATAAAGCGGTGGTGCACTAATAGGAGCTGAATTGTGATGACCCAAAAGGTCATCCCGTGTAATTTTAGCTAAAAATGTGTTCTAAGGCCATGAAAGAACCCTTTTATCTCACCTTGATATGCGTGCACAGCTTGGGCGTGTAGCCGGGAAGCCGTTAAGTGGAAAATTGATTAAATGATGATTTTACATTAATTATTTGAGTAAAGTATACTTTGGTCAACATTTTTGGTAAACGGACCCGGACCCGTGATTTGATGGTCCCGGAGGGTCCGTAAGAACATATGGGACTTGGGTGTATGCCCGGAATCGAATTCCGAAGTCCCAAGTCCGAGAAATGAATTTTTAAAGAAAATGTTTTTCTGGAAAATATAAAGGCTTTTGAAAATGGAATTTGATGTGAAACCTGTGTTATCGGGCCCGTATTATGGTTCCAGAGCCTGAAACAGGTTCAATATGATTATTATGTGTTATCTGTGAAATTGGTACGAAATGGACTTGGTTTGACCTGTTTCGGATCAAAAATGGAAAATTTTGAAGTTTATGAAGTTTTTAAGAATTTCTATAGATATTGAGGTTTAATTCGATGTTTATGATGTTATTTGGGTGGTTTAATTACTTGAATAAGTTCGTAAGATGTTTATAAGGTTGTGTGTGTTTACCTTTGAGCCCCGAGGGCTCGGGTTAGTTCCGGGTAGGTGTCGGAGCGCAAAAGTGTTGAAAAATCTGGTGTTTAATGCATTTTCTGGTGTCCAGGTATTTTACCCTATGCGAACACACTCAAGGGAGTGCAAACGCACAAGGTTATAGAGGTCTGGGGGTCTGGGTAGAAAATACTCTGTGCGAACGCACCATGTCAAGTGCGAACGCGGAGGGATGTGTAGGACTTACTGTGCGAACACAAGGGTTGGGGTGCCAATGCACAGAGGTAGAGGGGACCTGCGGGGCAGGGTAGTAATTACCCTGTGTGAACGCGGCACTTAGCACGCGAACGAATGAGCCACATTTGTTAACCCTGTGCGAACGTGGAGCTTTGGCCGCGGAACGCACTGTGTATTTTCGCCCAGTGTTTTAAGTGTCAAAAACAGAATTCATTACGGGATTTTTACCATTTTTCACAACCCTCCTTCTCCCCCACACCCCATAGGCGATTTTGAAGAGCTTTTTCCTCCATAGCTTCAAAGGTAAGTAATCTTAACTTCATTTTCTTCCATTTTTATCAACAATTATTAGATTCTAGGCCTAAAATCATGAACTCAAAGGTAGAAATTGGGATTTTGGGTAGAGTTAGGGCTTTTTGAATATTTGGAGAATTTGACCTCGTCTTGAGGTCGGATTTCAAAATAAATTGTATACTAGGGCTCATGGGGGAATGGGTGATCGGGTTTTGGTCCGAACCTCGTGTTTTGACCAAGCGGGCCCGGGGACGATATTTGGGTTTTGGGAAAGAATGATGGGAAATCTATAATTAGGCATTGAAATTGAATTGTTGAGAAATTATTGATGTTATCAAATCGATTATGTCTAGATACAATTGTTTCGGAGTCGGGTTCGAAAGGAAAGGCGGTGCTAGATGCTTGATTTGGATTCTTGGAGCCGAGGTAAGTGTTTCGCCTAACCTTAGCTTGAGGGAATAGGTGTTGAGTCCTAATTTCTACGTGTTTATTCCATGTCCAATGTATAGGTGGGGTGAGGAGTACCTATATGTTGTTTTCAAGCATGACAGTGAGTCAGAAACTTGCAATTATATGATATTTATTGGTTTTCACTATGTTTATGGGTTTAATATCAGTTTGATAGATATTCATTTGGTGGACATTCTTGGTGATGAGTATTGTTGAGTAGTTGATCGGTTGGGGAACTTTATGTTGGATTATATACTTGTGTAGGATTGATTATAGTTGTGTCCCTTGCTAGGACGGTATTATTCTTGTTGATTATTCCGTGCATTTAAGGTTTCTTATTGTTGATTTCCTGACAACTGTTGTTCTTATATTGTTTATGCACGAGGGGACATTCCATGCCGAGTGATTGTGAGGTTATGCACGAAGGGAAATTCTGTGCCGAGCGTTTGTTTATCTATTGCACGAGGGGACATTCCATGTCGAGTTATTGTGAGGTTATGCACGAGGGAAAATTCCGTGCCGAGCGTTTATTTATTTATTGCACGAGGGGACATTCTGTGCTGAGTGATTGTGAGGTTATGCACGAGGGGACATTTCGTGCCGAGCGTTTATTTATTTATTGCACGAGGTGACATTCCGTGCCGAGTGATTGTGAGGTTATTCACGAGGGGACATTCTGTGCCAAGTGTTTATTTATTTATTCATGCACGAGGGGACATTCCGTGCCGAGTGTTTATTTATTTATTCATGCACGAGGGGACATTCCGTGCCGAGTGTTTTTGGTGAGGATATAGCACGATGGGTCATGCCGTGTCGTTTCTGTTTATTTACTTGTTCAGATTTGTTAATTCCGGCGGTTATTTATTCATTTCAGTTGTTATCGCATTATGTCATTTCAATGAATTGTTGCCCCTTTTTCCCCAGCATGTTAGCTCCATTTTTGTGCTTATATGTTATTTCTTGTCATTACTTCTTTATTACATTATTGAATTTTACAAGTATTTGTTATTTGTCGTGTCCTAGCCTCGTCACTACTCCACCGAGGTTAGGCTCGGCACTTACTCAGTACATGGGGCCGGTTGTACTGATGCTACACCTGCACTTCTTTATGTTGTGCAAATTACGGAGTCGTACCCAGTGGATATTGAGCGAGGGAGTATCCTTCAGTCAACGGCGACACCGAGTTAGTTCTGCAGGCGTCCGCAGGCCTTGGCGTCACCATCTATTTTTTTCCTTCTGTCTTATCTTGTATTTCTAGACAGTTACACTTGTTTATTTTAGACTCTTGTTTTTAGTAAATCTTAGACTGTCCGTGAAATTATGACACCAGTTCGGGGGGTGTATTTAAGGAAATTTCGTAAGATTTATTATTTAAGTTGTTGAATTTCTTATCTTCCGCATTTCTAATTGTAATTGTTCTAGTTTACCACTATTATTTCAATTGTCTATTATAAAGAGATAAATGTAATAATCGGAACGTTGGCTTGTCTAGCGGGTTCAACGTTAGACGCCATCACAACCTGAAGGTGGGATTTCTGGTCGTGACATGAATCTGCACTGAATGCTTGTTGCTCAGGATGAGACCATTAAGAACCACGACCGCCCGAAGCATTGTGGGCTACCTGAAGAGCTGACTGAATCGGCCTAGGAGGATGGACTATACCAAAAGAATCCCTAACTCTAGCTGAGGCACCACTAAAACAACAAAAATGAGGAGGCCTCTTATCATACACCGACCCACTCTCCTGACCACAAACCATCTTGATCCGTCTAGCAATATCTACGGCCCTCTAGAAAGAAATATCGTCCACTGTCTACTTGGACATCTGTAGCTTGATATTGAAGGTGAGTCCATCAATGAACCTCCTCACTCTCTCCCTCTTAGTAGGGATTAAAACAATGGCATGGCGAGCTAGGTCCACAAATCGAGTCTCATACTGGGTAAGAGTCATACTACCCTACTGAGGACACTCAAACTGCCTGTGGTAATCCTCTCTCAAATGGAAATGAATGAACTTCTCTATAAATAGCTATGAAAACTGATCCTAGGAAAGTGTAGGTGAACTATCTGGTTTGGTCAACATATAATCTCTCCACCATCTCTTGGAATAACTATTCACCTGGAACACTGCAAGTCAACCCCATTGGTCTCAACAATATACCCATGTTGTGCAACACCTCGTGGCAACAGTCCAGGTAGTCTTGTGGGTCCTTTGCAGGTACACCACTAAAATAAATAGGAAAGATCTTGGTAAAGTTATCCATCTTCAATAAATACTCATAAGACATAGTGGTCCTATCCCCGACTTATGCCGTAACAACTGCCTGAACTACCTCAACTGGTAGGGCTGCTGGGGTTTGATAAAGGGGAGCCACCTGTTCCAAGGTGTGATAGCGGGAGTCTATGCTCGTCCCCCAGCCTGAGAGATAGTTGGTTCCACTGAAAATGCACTAGTATGGGCCACACTCTCCATAAGGCCCACCAAGCGGACTAGAGAATCTTGAAGCACTGGAGCGACTATGAATCCCTTCGGGACCTGAGTTGGTCTGACGGGTATGGTTTGAGCGGGGATCTCCTCCTCATGATCACTTTGAGGCTCCACTATGGGTGCTATTGCTAGAGCTCTAGGTTGAGCTCTGCCTCTTCCTCGACCTTGGCCTTCTCCGCCCTAGTATTAACTGCAACAAAAGGATCCAGCTCATTTCCGATTGCAGATGTTGTGTGTGTTCTCATGATCTGTGATAGAACAAGAATATAATGGTTCAATCATCAACGGTAGAATAAAATTGCATGATAGATAAAGAAAGAAGTGAAATTTCTCTTAAAAATCCATAGCCTCTGCAATATAAGTACAGACGTCTCTGTATTGATCCTCCAGACTCTACTAAGATTTCTTATGACTCTTGATACCTATGGAACCTAGTGCTCTGATACTAACTTGTCACAACCCGAAATTACCACCATCAGGACCGTGATGTCGCCTAACATTTGACATGATAGGAAAGACAATGTTAGCTATATCTATTAACCATCTTTAACAATTTCCAAATTAAATGAAAATAATGAAATTGAATAGTTCAAAATAAATCAATAAGCTAATAAATTACGAAATTCAAATACAAATCCCGAAACTAGTGTCATGAATACGTTAGCGTCTATAATACTACAGATAATCGTCTGTGTAACGACCTGGCCGATCTTTTTATGAATTTAAGTCTCGTTCAACACCGTAATGTTTTGAACAGCTTCATGTTATGTGTTATGACTTGCATGTGTTGTCGGTTTCAGTTACCAGATGATTCAGAGTCAATTTGGAAAAAGGATTCTAGTTTTGGAAGCTTAAGAGGTAAGAGTTGACTGGAATTTGACTTTTGTGTAAACAACTCCGGAATGGGGTTTTGATGATTTAAAAAACTTCGTATGATGATTTTGGACTTAGGCGTGCATCCGGATTTGGATTTGGAAGTCTTTAGGGTAATTTGAAGCATTTCGACGAAAGTTGGAAAAGTTGAAGTTTTGGAAGTTTGAGAGGTTTGACCAAGAGTTCACTTTGGTCATATGAGTGTCAGAATGCAATTTTGGGAGTTGGAACAACTCCTTTATGTCATTTGGGTCTTGCCTGCAAAAGTTTACGTCATTTCGGGTTGATTTGATAGGTTTCATCGCGAGTTTTAGAAGTTGGAAGATTTGAAAGTTCATGAGTTCGATTCATGGTGTGATTCATAGTTTCGACATTGTTTGATGTGATTTGAGACCTCGAGCGAGTCCGTGTTAGGTTATGGAACATGTTGGTGTGTTTAGACGGGGTCACGGGGTCCTCAGATGTGTTTCAGATGGGCTACGGGCCATTTTTTAAATTTTTAGAACTGTTGATTCTTTCATCTAGTTTCCTTCATCGCGTTTGCGTCCGTGTATCCGCGTTAGCGTAGTGTAATTTTTGAAGATGAAATATTTCTTCTTTGCATTCGCATTCTTCTGTCTGCATTCACGTAGGTGTGTAATTCCTTTCTTCGCATTAGCGTACTACTTTACATGTTCGCGTAGCTTAGTCGTTGGACCATCATACTTTCTCTCCGAGTTTGTGAGCATGATGTCGCGTTCGCATAGCACAATTTGGCAGCCTTCATTTTTTTATTTGCGATCGTGAGTGATGTTCTGCGGTTGCGATGCATTGAACACCTGGGCAGAATATATAGTACTCTATTCTGAGGGTTAGCTATTTTAACATTTTTAGAATTCTAGAGCATGATTTTGAGTGATTCTTTGTTAGTGTTTCAAGAAAATCAATTGGGTAAGTGTTCTTCACCTAACATTTGTTATATTCCACGATTCAATATTTATTTTTATTATTAAATAAGTGTTTTGAGTGAAGGGGAAATGGGGATTTTGAAGAAAATTTTCAAAATGTAAAATGATGATTTGAGGGACGAATTGGTATCGAAACTTGATAATTTTAGTATGGTTGAACTCGTATTGGAATGGGTATTCGGATTCCGTAAAATTTATCGGGTTCCGAGGTGTGGGCCCGGGGGTCGACTTTTGGGTTCATTTTAGTTTTTGATAAAAATTCAAGCTTTATTATCCGGAATAGTGTCTTAGGAGTTTTATTTATGCTTTGAAGTTATTTTGGCTAGTTTTGAGTCGTCCGGAGGTCATTTCACTTGAAAATTTCATTTTAGAGTGTCGATCTATCTTCTTTGAGGTAAGTATTTTGCCTAACTTCGTGTGGGGGAACTATCCCTTAGGATTTGAGTCTTCTATGTTAATTGTATCATGTAAAGCCCGTGTACGTGAGATGACTGTTGATACCCAATTTTTCCCAAAATATTTTTTTAAATTGCAGATGTACCTTCAAAATCATGCATTAACAACGATTGGTATTTTTCCATAATTTTCCTATATTTTGTCTAATTTATCTAGCATTTTATTTCCAATAAATAATTAAAATATCGCGTCACAAACAATTTCCAAACGTTTCTTGATTTATTATTTATATTTATGGTCTTATTAAGTCCGAATTATCCCATAATTAGCCAAACTGGCACCTTTTGGCTATAATTGCAATAACCTTGCAATTATAGCCCAATCATATAATTTTGTACCATTTTCCCACCAGAAATTAATCATTTGTATTTTTAAATACTAAATAATCTTTTAAAAACTATTTTCTATGCATGAAATTCATTTTTATGATTATTAGTTATTTTATATATTATTTTAATTAATTTGGATTGGGTATTTGTCAAATAGCCTACTCTATTTCGATTCTAGCCTAAATAAAACCAGCCCACCTGATTAAATCAAGCCCAAATACCCCAAGCCCAATTCCTAAATCTACCCGGACCCAATTCCCACTTAATCTAGACTGTTGATCATTTCGAATCAACGGACCAGTTTCATCCTTTCCTAATTTAACCTAAGAGACTACCCCTCACACCTCTCATTTCCCTCACACACCCGCCGTCACTCCTCTCTTCTCTCAAATCCTCTCAACCAAACCCTAGCTCTCAAACGCCGTCACCGGCATAAACTCCACCTTGTAATGTTTCTATGCATTCTCCGGCCAATCCTGGCCTTCTACGCTCTGTGGCTCTTTGATTTTTATGAATCCTTGAAGGGGTTTCAAAGGATTCCGACCGGATCTGGTTTGAGTCTATGTTCGCTGGCCTGTCTCAGGCCGCTTCACATTTGTAAGTTAGAATCTCGCCTTGTTTCATTACAACTCTATGGTTTCTAAGATGATTCTCTCATCTCTGGGTTATCTATCTCTGAAACCCTATTTTTTAACTCTTGACTTCTTAGACCTGTAATAGATCTGAGTATATCCTGAGTTATTTTGCTCTTTTCTTTAATGATTTCTCCGATTTTTGCTAAAACGCCTCTTCGTCTTCAAACTAGGGTTTCTTGACCCATTTTCAAATATAATTCTTCCTCTAATTTAAGTGTTATTCTATGATTTTCAATATGTTTAAGAGTATATTTAAGTTTTCCCATTTTGTCTGACTTATTATGTCAAAACCCTAAGTTTCTTGGTCTTAGCCATGGGTTCTGAGTCTATTCTTTCTTATTTGTTCATTTGATTCATTTGCATGTCTGTTATTTATGAATTCGTTCAGAGTTTCTGTGATTTTACCTTATTAAGGTTTCTGATTTTACCTATTCCTACTTATTATGTGTTTATCTCGCTTATTCTCAGAAATTTGTGTTCATCAGTACTATGTTCCAGTTTGGATCCCTGATTCTATGTGATTTTTACTTTACCGTGCCTATTAGGGTTCTGACTCTTGCTTTGTCCTGCCTATTATGTGTTTTTTCCGTGCAATTTGTGTTGATTCCCCTTAATCAATACTAATCCTGTTTTAATCCCTAATTCCATGTGATTGATATCCTCCATTCTCTACTTATTTCAACCTCTAAAATATTTTCTTGCCTTATTTTATGGGGAATTATGCTGTCAATCGATTTTTTAAGTACTTTCCTTAATTAGATTTTCTGAACCTAGCTTCTATTACATGTCTTATACTTCTATATGCTGAGATTGTTTCCTTATGTGTTATATTCCAGTCACATATGGTACCTTTCCTTATTTATTACATGTCTATTACTGTTTGAAGTTAACTCCTTAATTGAAGGGAGTACTTACATTGATGTTACGTTGATTGATTCTCATTCCCCAATCATTGCATGACTTTGATTTTTACCATATTCTCTACCTAGTTTCAAACTATATATGCATTGCTCTTTCATTAACACAACACACGAGCACATTGGTTCAAAAGCTCTCTCTCTATCTCACACTCAAAACTATCTACTCTCTTTCTGTGTTACTTACTATTATCCTGAGTTAGCCGGCTGCAAGACAAGGCTACCTATTGTGCTCTCCTATACCTTCACTTTTGTGTTTACTGTCTTCTTTACTGGTATGTTCTGATTACAATTCAAGTCCCAAACTAATATGCTTCTTTTACTGCTTCAGTTTATCATGTTCCTAATATGTTTCAATCTGTGGTTTTGCTCTTCAACCTGCAACTAATATGTCTACTTTACTGCTTTATCAGCATGCTTCTGAATATGTCCAACCCCTTAGGTTCAGCCTGCTTATGAACCCCGTTTGTAGTATACCTCAATGTGACTCTGTCTTACTTATGTTTTCCCTGATTTCTATCATGAACCTTTTTGTGCAAAGCAATTAGCTATCCTAAGTTATCTGATCCTGTTTTGGTTATGAGATTCATGATATGTTGAATCCCTAAACCCCTATAAGAATTTTCATGCTCCTGTAACTATGTGTGCACTACATCTGCTCTATGTGTCCCCAATCCCCATAATCCCTGTGTGTAGGCTTGTTCTTCCTGTTTTGGTTTTGTGTTCGTTAAGTATTGCTGAGTTTGGTTTTGGCTGTATGTTTGATTTGCTGTTATTTAATTATATAACTCTCTCTTTTCAAAAGTTGTTTTACTGAATGACTCCCTCTTTTATTTTACAAAATTGTTTAAAGCAAGTCTCTTTTAACATTGTTTTCTTACTAAAACCTTTTCAAAACTATATCAAGCACTCTCACTCTACTCTTAGGTCCTTAAGTTCTGCCCCTCTAATGTGTGACTGCTTAGAGATCCCTATGAGATCCCTATGAACTCTGATGCATTAGAGTTGGCTCTTCCACACCGCACTTACTCAATTATGGTTGTGAAATCTAGGTGTGAGCATTGACCGGGATCCCTTGAGGTCCTTAGGGAACTCTGACACATACGGATATGAGAAAGGTTATGAAACATTTGGGCATTTGAGGTTCTGCGAATCTGGGCCTGTTTTCAAGACCCCTTGAGTGTAACTTCTTATTTTTCTTTATCTATTTATGTAATTCATTCACATTGGTTTGTAATAATTGTTGTAAATGAATATTGGGGATTCATAGTCAAGTGGAGGGTAGCCATGTCTGTTGTCAATATCATAGGGTATAAACCATGCCTTAGGCTTACATTTCTATGTGCGCATTAGAATCCATGTTTAGGACCAATACCTTCTAAGCATGTCATGCATTAGATATCATGCTCTTCAATTTCATGTGTACTGTTTCAGCATCACATTTTTTCATCACTTAGAAATCCTGCTTCTAGGCTAAATAACAACATTAACATGAAAACTGTTGCTACTGCATATTCTGAAAATCATGTTGTAACTTTCTGTGCATCTAGAAATCATGCCTTTTTAGGGATTTTGCATTCTGCATCTTATAATGTTCATACTAGATACCTTGTTTTAGGAACTCACTAAGTCACACCTAGCTAAGCTACTGATGCATGAAAAGGGACATAAGACACTCTCACATATAATTATCCTATGTTTGTAAAACTGGTAATAACCCATGTGTCTTTGCAACACTTAGAACATCATGCTTTAGGCAAAACAACTTCTAAACTCTTTTAAAAATTCTGGTAACTATTGTGCATTCCCCCACGCCTAGGCAAGCCTTAGGTAACCAACTTTATAAAACTTGAAAACGGTTGCTTTTGTGTTTACTGCCTAATGGTTAACAGGCTTAAAATAGGTAGGCAAACTGGTTAGGGCCCCTGCTTCTGGGTTTATAAAATAAAACTGCATATCTTCTGTGTTTTGATATTCACTTAGACATCATGTTTTAGGATCTTGCCTAATAATACTGCTCTTATTTGTGTTTGAGTCGTGTTATTTACGTGCATTATCTGTGGAGGTAAATCTGAGCCTCTTAATTGTTTTTCCCCACCTTTATTTGTTCAAGTCGTATCTGTTCTTGCATGTCGCCTAGTATTTTCTCCTTTAAACCTTATGGGTCCATTTAGAACTGCCTTTAAGTAGAGGTCCTAATCTCCTGTAGGACCATTAAGGAGGGATAGGTAACAGCACGCATAGAGATCGTTAAACAACACTCGCTTAATAACCTCTAAGGGGTGGGGGAATGGTAGACATGGATATGATACCCGGTGCGCCAATGCCACATGTAGCCTCTCTTCTGAGGAGTGATTACCGTGCATTGTACTGATATGATCCTATAGGATAAACAACCTAGGACCCCCTATCCCTTACATATGTGTGTTTAGATCATAACTCTTTCAAAACCTTATGTGTGCGCCTAGACTCTAAATCCTTTAATCTTTAGCACATATGTTTCTTAGACTGCGAATCTTCTCAAAAACCTTTATTTGTTTACCTATGTGCTTCTACTGCTTATGTGCTACCTGTTTTAAAATTCACAAAGCTTGTATGGCTGGGAACCACAGTTGTGGACTTTAAGGGGTGCCTAACACCTTCCCTTGAAGTAATTTCAAGCCCTTACCCTATATCTGGTTATCGAATCTGTGTTTATAAATGACCCATAGTAGGTTCTCTAACGCACCTTAATTCGCTAGGTGGATAATCTTCAATTCCTTACCCCTTTCCCAAAAGGAAACGAGTTGTCCCAATAATGTCGAATACCCTAACCGATCCGAAAGGAGAGGGACAAGAGAGGGGGGCGACAACATGGCGACTCTGCTGGGGATTTATCTAGGCTTTTACAATTTCAAACTGCTTTGGGTACTTGTCTTTACTTTGTTAATACTTGCGACCTTTCTCTTTCCCCCTTTATGTCCAATTAATTGTTTATCTCTTTCAAGTACTTGTTCTTTTCAAAATCAAAACTGACGTGTTTCTTTTTATTTTCCTTTGTAACTGCTTTTCAATCATAATTGTTGTATTTACCGCTTTCATAACGTGCAAATACATGACAACATGCTTTTATTTCTCATTTATTGTTGTATAATCATGCTCAACACCATATTCCACTCGGGCCTATACAAATCCTATAGCAATGCTTGATGAGTGGTTGCACTCTTCCATTTTATATCACCCCTAAATTCGGAAAGGCTTATTTGTGGTAAAACTAGTCGATCAACGGTGCAATCGACAGTTGCGTGCCTTTCCCCTTCAAGTTGTCTGCTTGAGCGTACCTTTCTAAAACCCCATAGAAACTTTACTCTATTACATTGTACATGCATCATGGTCAAACCTAGCCGGGTTAAGGTGTCGTCTGCACAATAACCCTTTAAGACAGCCTTATCCAAAAGTCCAGCGGGTTTTTCATAATCCTAACGGACGCAATCACGTTTTGTGGATTTGTTTGGAGAACTAAATTCCTGTATGCTAATCATAAGTACAAATAGTCGAGTCTGGCGGGGATGGGGTTCTAACCTTATCTATTTTGCAGAAAATGAGGCACGAAGTCCCAAGGTTCGGCATGGTCCAAAGAATACCACCACTATTGTTGTATTGGTGGGAAGACCTTTCGCCAAGTGACCAAGACCATGTGAAGAGGGTCCTCGGAAACTTTCCCTCTTTACTGGATATCCAACCAAACAATATGTTTATCGAAGTAGCCACTATGTTCTGGGACAGAGAAAGGTCTGTGTTCCGTTTTGGAAACATAGAAATGACCCCCTCTTAGATGAGATAGGGGGCTTCGCGGGATTACCTTGGGACAACCCGGGTTTGTTGGTACCGGAAAACCGTGCCGCTAGGGGATTCCTGAAGATGATGGGTTTGAAAAATAACGATGATTTAGAGTGCCTGACAGAGTCCGACATACCTTTTGACTATCTCTATGAACGCTACGGTCATAGCAAATCCTATCGTATTTTTCACAATGAGTTGTCTATTACTTCCTTGGGTCATATTCACCGCCGGGTTTTTGTGTTCGTTTTTTTCTTTCTGGGTATGATAGTATTTCCAACCAAAGGAGATATGATTCACACTAGACTGGCTATGGTAGCCAAAACCTTAATGGAGGGGATCGAAGGGCAAACATATACCATTATCCCTATGATCATAGCAGACATATACCGAGCCTTGGACCGCTGCCAGAAGGGGTTCAAACACTTCGAGGGTTGCCCTCTAGTACTACGGGATTTGTTATTGGAGCATCTCCAAAGGGGTCAATATCGTCAAGAATTTCCACGAAGGGCATGGAATGATCATATAGCCTTCAATCACCCTAAGAGAATGACCTACTTCCAAGACAGGTTTGCTGAACCGGAAAATGCTACAGAATGGGCCCAGTTTTTTGACAATTTGACCGAGGACCAAGTTCAATAGATATTCGAATGGTTCCCTACAAGTGAATTCATCATCAGATCGAGGGACGCTCCGCACCTGGTGTTGATCGGTTTAAGGGGCATATACCCTTATGTTCCTATAAGGGTTATGAGACAGGCAGGTAGGAAGCCAGTTATACCGCGAGTCTCTAAAATGAGACATTACAGGGAAGATTTTCAGGACGACGACATCCCATACAAATGTGAAGCTCAGCATATGTGGCATCTAAAGGTTATTGTAGAAAAGGACACCAACGAGCCCGACAGATACCACGCAGGGCATGTACGCCTTTAGCTATCATGGTTGGAAGACAGTATAGCAGGGATAAGTGAGCCGGGAATCGGCAGAAACAGGGTCATAGACAAAGCGACTGAGGCTCAAGTGAAATACAATAAACTGCGCAAAGGGTTCGTGAGTCCGAGGCCGAGCATCTGGAGCAACACAAGACTGATCTGGAACTGATCAATGAGTGGAAGGAAAGGGCTATCAAATCTAATGAAAGGCTGGAATATTTTGAGCAGGATCTGATGGAGCTAGAGGCGAAGACAAGGAAAAGGGTCGCCGACTGCCAGAATGTTGAGGGAAACGAAAGAGGGCATCTAGAAAGGGTATACCTGTTGTTGGGCATGCATGACCTGGGGAACCTGATTGAAAGAGCCAAGAAGATCGAGCCTGGGGAAGGTCTTTCAGGGACAAAGTAGTCTAGGTTTCCTTTTCATTGCTTTTTTCAAATGTAATAAGGCCAAGTGCCATTAGTGACTTTATTTCCTTCTTATTATTTTAGTGTCGTTTTGGATTCATCTATTATACATTAATGAAATGAGTCATTTTGGCATCTAAGTTCTCCAAATCAACTTGTCGCTAGGCTTACCACGGGCACAACGAGGCTCCCAAGTTAGGACACAATTTTATTCCTGCACTATGTGTTTAAATACTACAATATTTTCTCAGGATCCTCACTGACTTGACTACCTTTTATTTTTGTTTTTGTTTCTTTCTTTTGATTAGTCCCTCCCCAAAGGTTGGTTCGTGCATTCTGGCATCATCATCATATCACACAAGATCCAGGGGCCCTCCACCTCCTCCTCCTCCTAGTGCACCTAAAGGCAAAGGCAAAGGCAAAATGGAAGATTTGAGCAACATCAAACAAGAAAACACAATGACAGCTGAACGAACAGAAGCCACTGAAAATCAAGACACTCAAGTTCAGAATGAGGCAATGACACAACTCAGGCAAAGGTTGTTGAAACTCCAAGGGGAGCTTGAGCATGTCCGGAACTTGGAAAATTTATCCTTCTCACTCAGCGTCCCAGATGTCACTCAAAATCCCATACCTCCTCAGAACACCCCAAACAAACAAAATCCTCCCACAACTCATCATCATACAACTTAACCGAAAAATCAAATTATCCCACCACAACAGCAGCACAACACTTGTCACACTCCGAGAAACACCTCATTGATCATCCCTGAACCACAAAACTCCACAAGTGACCACCTCTGTGCTCAAACACCATGTCATCAGAACAACCCCATATACGTGGAGACTCTACCTCACTCCACCCAACACGTGGCTTACACACCTGGATCCAGTGAGAAGGATATGCTCATTAAGAATTTGGCCGAAGAACTCAAGAAGCTGACTAGTCGAGTTCAGGGAGTTGAAGGAGCAAGGGAGTCGAAGGGTTGAACTACGAAGATCTCTGCATACAGCCCGATGTTGAACTACCGGGGGGTTACAAACCTCCTAAGTTCGAAATGTTTGATGGTACAGGTGATCCTAGAGTCGACTTGAGGACCTATTGTGATAAATTGGTTGGAGTAGGGAGAGACGAGAAGATTCGCATGAAGTTGTTCATGAGGAGCCTCATAGGAGATGCTTTATCTTGGTACATCATCCAAAACCCTAATAAGTGGTCCGACTGGGTAAGTATGGCATTAGACTCATGGACCGGTTCAGGTTCAATACGGAGAATGCACCAAACATATTCTACATCCAGAACCTCAAAAAGAAGCCCACCGAAACATTTCGCGAGTATGCTGCTTGCTGGAGATCTGAAGCAGCCAAGGTCAGGCCTGCCCTAGAGGAAGAACAAATGAACAAATTCTTCGTCCGGGCACAAGACCCGCAATATTATGAGAGGCTAATGGTGATTGAAAACCACAAATTCTCTGACATCATCAAGCTGGGTGAGAGAATTGAAAAAGATATCAAGAGTGGAATGGTCACTAACTTTGAGGCACTACAGGCCACCAACAAAGCCTTGCAGTCTGGTGATATATCCAAGAAGAAAGATGTAGGAACAGTAATGGTTGCACAGGGACTCAAATCCCCATTGGTATACCGAACTTCCCCACTCACCTATCAAGCATCGTCGACCACCTATTAGTCAGCACCTCCACCAACATATCAGCCATCTCCACCGTCTACATATCAGCCTACTTCCCCCCAGATATTCCCAACCAGGTCTCATTTATCATACCTACAACTCTCAGCCATTTCACTTCTAATCACCCCCTGCTCGCCAAAATTTCCCTCGACCTCGACCCAACATTGATCACAGACCTCCTAAACAATACACTGCCATTGCTGAACCTATCGACCAACTGTATGAAAGACTAAAAGATGTTGGTTATGTCACTCTTATCCCCGCTATAACCCTTGAAAATCCATCCCAATGGGTCAATCCAATCAAGACCTGTGCATACCATTCCGGCATGAAGGGGCATACAATTGATGAATGTCGCCCATTGAAGGATAAGATCCAATCTATGATTGATAAAAAGGTCACCCAAGAAAAGGAAGTTGCTCCTAATGTTCGCAACAATCTTCTTCCAGACCATAGGGGTGTCAACATGATAGATATATAAGAAGATTGGGGCCTAGAGGAGTCGATCGGGTTAATTATAGAAGGTGATGACCCAAAGAAGCCAGCAGTCACTCTTAATCCCAACATAGTCCAGATTCAACCATCCGAAGACGTTGAGATAACTATGTAACTCCCATTCAAGTTTGAAACGGCACCACCTGCAAACACACATTTGTCGTTCGAGGTTGAAGTTATGCCGCCTGCTAAGGCACCCATTCCATTCGAAGTGAAAGTAGATGCACTAATCACAGTGACAATGTCAACCACGACACCTTTGAATGACAAGGTTGTACCTTGGGATTAAACGACTGAAGCAAGAAGGAAAGGTAAAGTCAAGATAGAAGAAGCTGGTGCTGCACCGGGGATGACAAGGACCGGCAGGGTCTATACACCTGAACACTTGGTAGAGTCTAGCAAGAATGCTTCCAACAGGCCGCCCGTCATTGAGACAGGCCCAGATGATCTTTGGAGAAAGGTTCAGGCCAGGTAATACTCAGTCATCAATCAGCTGAACAAAACTCCAGCCCAGATATCCATTATGTCGTTGCTACAAAATTCAGAGACACATATAAATGCTTTGATGAAAGTGTTGAACGAAGCAAATGTTCCAAATAACATAACTAGTGGAGAAATGGACAATATGGTAGGTCAAGTAATGGAGAGTCACAAGATCACTTTCCACGAGGACGAGCTACTGCCTGAAGGGCTAAGTTATAACAAAGCACTACACATCATTGTGCAATGTGAGGACTAATTCATCACCAGGATTCTGATCGACGGGGGATCCAGTCTCAACATCTGTCCGTTGACAACACTCAAGAAGTTGGGTAAGGGGTTGTACAAGATCAAAGAAGGATCTATGAATGTAAAGGCTTTCGACGATTCTCAAAGGTCCACCATTGGTGAAATCAGTCTTTGCCTTCATATGGGACCTACATGGTTCGAGGTTGAATTACAGGTGATAGACATATCGGCATCCTACAATCTGTTGTTGGGACGTCCGTGGATACATGCTACTGGGGCTATGGCATCAACATTGCATCAATCAGTAAAATTTGAATGGAACCACCAGGAGGTGATCATCCATGGAGACAGAAGCAATCCTATCTATAGTCACCATACCATCCCGGTGATTGAAGGTAGAAGAAGGCTGAGTGGAGAAACCTACCATCACATTGAACGGACCAATGCAGTAGAAAAAGACAAACTATGGAACAGTAAGATCAAGAGCATACTGAACTGGAGTGGATACGAGCCTAGCAGAGGACTCGATAAGAGTGTTCAGGGGATTTCCAAACCAATACAGCTCAAGCACCATGGCACGACTTTTGGGTTGGGATACAAATACACATGGCAAGAGAACGAGAATTGGTCGCCACCATGGTGCATCCCTTACTATCCATTGGAAAAGCCGATACTGCATTTGGAGCAGACCTTCCAGCAGGAAGACGTAATATGGGGGGTCAGAGGAAGAAGAAGCATTGGCAGGCTTGAAAAATCTATTCCTGGAAGATGGTGACATGGACTGTTGTGTTATTGTTGAGGAGGAGGAGTAGGAAGGCCCTACCGTCCAAGCTGTGAGTGAGGGATCATTCCTGAAGAATTGGACTATTAGACCGTCCAGGGCCCGACGAGTCCCGAGGTAGCAAGGCTGAACAAGCATTGTTTATTTCATTTTTTGCTAATGATTTCCTTTTCGCCTTTTCCATTTTTGCATTTTCCAATAAAATCTGTAGTGTTCCAAAACATTTGAGAATCACTTTTACGTTTCAACGAATCTGTATTTATCTATTATCATTTCTCTCATTGTTTTATCTATACAACATTACTATTTCCTGTCTTGATGAACCAATGACTGTGACACGCAATGAGACAACGCAACAAAAGGACAGAGATTCAGAAGAAGAGGATGTCATACCTGATGAAATTATCAGAGAAGTTGAGGATTTTGAAAACAAGCCTATGTCTAATCTGGACGAACCCGAGATAATCAACCTGGGAGATTCAGAAACTGTCAAAGAAACTCGCATCAGCATTCATTTATCGCCATCAGAGAAAGAGGAATACACCCAGTTCTTGAAAGAGTATGAAGACATATTTGTATGGTCGTACGTTGACATGACTGGTCTAAGTACATCCATTGTGGCCAACAAGCTGCCGACCAATCCAATGTGCCCGCCAGTAAAGCAAAAGCTCAGAAAGTTCAAGCCTGATATGAGTCTGAAAATCAAAAAGGAAGATACCAAGAAAATCAACGCCAAGGTTCTTAGGGTAGTTGAATATCCGACATGGTTTGCCAACATCGTGCCAGTGCCTAAGAAAGACGGAAAAGTTAGGGTCTGTGTCGACTACCGCTTGTCAACCGGGCCAGTCCAAAGGATGATTTTCCCCTTCCAAACACACACATCCTGATTGACAATTGTGCAAATCATGAACTTCAGTCGTTCGTGGATTATTTTTTCGGATACCATCAGATTTGGATGGACGAAAAAGATGCTGAGAAAACGGCTTTCATCCCGCCGTAGGGAGTCTACTGTTATATGATGATGCCATTCAGCCTAAAGAATTCTGGGGCCACCTATATGAGAGCTATGACCACTATCTTCCATGACATGATACACAAAGAAATCGAGGTGTATGTGGATGACGTCATCATCAAGTCCAAAAAATCCACCGACCATACAGCAGATTTGAGAAAGTTCTTCGACAGGCTGCAAAATTACAAATTGAGATTAAACCCCACGAAGTGTGCGTTTGGGGTTCCTGCTAAGAATTTGCTTGGATTCATCGTCAGCCGTCTAGGGATAGAATCGAATCCATCAAAGGTCAAAGCCATCAAAGAATGACCACCGCCAAAGAACAAGAAAGATGTGATGAGTTTCCTGGGATGCCTTAACTACATCAGCCGATTCATAGCCCAGTCCGCAGTTATATGTGAACCAATCTTCAAGATGCTAAAGAAAGATGCTGCGACCAAATGGACCGAGGATTGTCAGAAAACTTTCGACAGAATCAAGGAATACTTGTCAACACCACCAGTTTTGGTCCCGCCAGAGCCAGGTAGACCCTTTCTACTCTACCCTGCGATATTAGATGAAGCTTTCGGCTGTGTTCTAGGGCAGCATGACAAGATAGGAAGAAAGGAACATGCTATTTATTACCTGAGTAAGAAGTTCACTCCATATGAGGCACGGTATTCTCTACTGTAACGTACCTGTTGTGCTATGACCTGGGTAGCCCAGAAGATTAGGCATTACTTATGTCCGTACACAACATATCTCATATCAAAGATGGATCCCTTGAAGTATATCTTTCAGAAGCCCATGCCCACTAGCAAGCTGGCCAAATGGAAAATCCTGCTGAGTGAGTTCGACATTGTCTATGTGACTCAGAAAGCGGTCAAGGGGCAACCATTGGCAGATCATCTTGCCGAGAATCCTTTGGGAGGAGAATACGAACCCCTGAAAAGACATTCATAGGAGAAGACATTGCAGAATCCTATAAAGGTTGGAGAATGTTCTTCGACAGAGCAGTTAATTTCAAAAGAGGCGGCATTGGAGCTGTCCTGATATCCGAAATAGGTCAACATTACCCGGTATCTGCCAAACTCATATTTCCCTGCACCAAGAATATGGCAGAATATGAAGCCTGATCTTAGGGCTCAATATGGCCGTTGACATGAATATTCAGGAGTTATTAGTAATTGGTGACTCAGACCTGCTAATACACCAAGTACAAGGAGAATGGGCTACCAAGAATTTCCAAGATACTGTTGTATCTGCACCATGTGTAGGAATTGAGAAAGAGGTTCACGAAGATAGAATTCCGGCACGTCCACAGAATTCAGAACGAGTTTGCCGATGCATTGGCCACTCTATCATCCATGATACAACACCCAGATAAGAACTTCATTGATCCTATTCAAGTAAAAATCCATAGCCAACCAGCATACTATGCCCACGTTGAAGAAGAAGCAGACGGAAAACCATAGTTCCACGATATCAGGGAATACTTGTCAAAGGGAGAGTACCCGAAGCTTGCTAATCACACTCAGAAAAGCACGCTCCGGAGATTGTCCAACAATTTATTTCTCAGCAGAGGAAACCTATACAGGAGAACTCCCGACTTGGGATTATTAAGATGTGTCGATGCAAAGGAAGCTTCCAGACTACTTGAAGAGATACATGTTGGGACCTGCGGCCCACACATCAATGGTTTTGTCTTGGCAAAGAAAATACTCAGAGTCGGTTACTTCTGGATGACCATGGAAACGGATTGCATCCAGTATGCCCGAAAATGCTACCGATGTCAGGTACATGCAGATATGATAAAGGTACCCCCCAAACGAGCTCAACGCAACAAGCTCGCCTTGGCCGTTCGCTGCCTGGGGAATGGACGTCATTTGACCGATAGAGCCTACCGTCTCAAATCGACACAAATTCATCTTAGTAGCTATTGATTATTTCACCAAGTGGGTCAAAGCAGTGACTAAGAAAGTCATGGGAAACTTTGTCCACGGCCGTATCATTTGTCGATTCGGGGTTCCAGAGTCAATCATCACCGACAACGGCTCCAATATCAACAGTAATATGATGAAATCCATGTGCGAGACTTTCAAAATCAAGCACAAGAATTCCACAACCTATAGACCTCAGATGAATGGATCTGTAGAAGCCGCCATCAAGAAGATATTGAGAAAGATGATAGAAAAACACAGATAGTGGCACGAAAAGCTATCATTTGCCTTACTGGGATACCGCACCACAGTCCGCACATCAACTAGGGCAACTCCTTATTTACTGGTTTATGGTACGGAAGCTGTTATTCCTGCCGAAATGGAGATCCCTTCCTTAAGAATCATACAAAAATCTGGGCTCAACGACGCAGAATGGATAAAAGGTCCGTACGAGAAGTTGGCCCTCATAGATGGGAAAAAAATGAATGCAATATGTCACGGACAGCTTTATCAGAGCAGAATGACCAGAGCTTTCAACAAAAGAGTCAAACCAAGACAGTTCGCACTAGGGCAGCTAGTGTTAAAGAAGATCTTTCCACATCAAGATGAAGCCAAAGGGAAATTCTTTCCCAACTGGCAAGTTCCATACATGGTTCACCGAGTATTGACAGGAGGAGCTCTTATACTTGTAGAAATGGACGGAGGAGTCTGGAGAAAGTCAATCAATTTAGATGAAGTCAAACGCTACTATGTGTAATTCTTTATGATGTAAACTGAACTATGCCTGACCTGACTCCCATTTAAGAGGGGATACGTAGGCAGCCCTATGGGTTCGGTCATAATTCAATAAAAATCTTATTTCCCCCCGCCATTGGAAACTGGGGCAGAATTTTGAGAAGGACCCTCAAAATTCTGAAGTAAGTTCAGCCGATCGCAGCATGTACAACAGTCAGAATCATCAACCATCTAACTGGGGCAGAATTTTGAGGAGGACCCTTAAAATTCCGTAGCATGAGTGGTTGCAATGTCTTAAACCATGTCACGGTCGTCGGTTCATCTAAATATCTCAAAATATATTTTTACCATGTCTTTATAAAATCATGCACATTTTAAAAATATAGCTATGTTTAGCAAATACTACCCCGATGATATAAAAGGGATCATCAAACCAAAGCAAGCAAAGCCAACGGTGATATGAACCAACCTTTCCCATCTACAGAACTCACGATTTTTTTTTGGATGCAGGAATAAAGAACAAACAGGTTTCGAAGTCACAAACTTCAACACAGTCACAAAAGCGAAGTTTACTATCAGCACAAAAGAACGAACATGCTCCATAGTCACAGCTCTCACAACAATCGCAATACAACAGCCTATTACCAACTAAGAAATCCTACTAGCATTCGCTATTTGTTCCTCTGCATAGGGCCAAGCCCTGCCTTCATCTTGTACGAGACTAATCTATGTCCCACATTTTTCATGAGGTTAATCTCTACCTCCATTTGCATAAGGCTAATCATCTGTCTTCCGTCTGCATAAGGCTAAGCTCTGCCTTCCGTCTACATGAGACTAAGCGTTGCCTTCATCTTGCACAAGGCTAATCTTCTACCTTCATTTGCATAAGGCTAATATTCTGCCTTCCATTTGCATAAGGCTAATCACCTGCCTTCCATTTTCATAAGGCTAATCCCCTGCCTTCCTTTTCATAAAGATAATCTTCTGCCTTCCATTTGCATAAGGCTAATCCCCTGCCTTCACTTGCATAAGTCTAATCTCTGCCTTCCATTTTGCATAAGGCTAACTGCTGCCTTCCTATCTGCATGAGGCTAAGCTCCTCCTCCAATTTACTTTTTCACCGAGACTAAGCGCTGCTCTCAAGCATTATTTACTTCGCTTCTCTTTCGGGTTAAGCTCTGCCCTTCAATTCGAAAGACTAAGCTCTGTCTTGTCAACATTATATTATTGCATATCATGGGATGAAATATCGCCAACCTGTCCAAAGGCGTCATAGTCTAACGGCATCATCCTCATAGCCGGAAGACACCATGTCATGGCCTGAAGATCTCTCTCAATTTGTATATCATTATCAAAGGCATCATAGTTAGGAGGCACCATCTACATGGCCCGAGAACATCATTCCATGGCCTACGAACCTCTCATCAAGCCATTCATGGACCAGGACATCATGGTCTAAGGACGTCATCCCTAACTGTCCAAAGACAACTTTCATAGTCCAACGGGAACCTACATCATGTTTAAATTTATGCATAGTATACGTTTTTATTTCTTTTATTTGCAGGAAACCCGGCAAGCAACGGCTATCCCAGCAGGAGTAATCCCGTTCCAGTTCTCCCAACAGTATCAAACCCGATATCCCGGAAGTCGTTCATTCGCTCATCCCTAGATGTTGCGTCCGTTCTTGTGATAACTTCATCGGTATACTTCGCCGATGAATCCGGAACTACATACGGCCTGATTCCTGTAAAACCAGGGATATGTAGGCAGCTTAGAAGCCGGAGCGCGACCTAAACCTCTCTAACCGTTTCTCTTGGTCAAAATTGGCCATCTATCTTTATCCGACAACTCTTTCATCCTTTTCGGATAAAGAGGGGCAGCTGCTGATACCCAATTTTTCCAGAAATATTTTTTTAAATTGCATATGTACCTTCAAAATCATGCATTAACAACGATTGGTATTTTTCCATAATTTTCCTATGTTTTGTCTAATTTATCTAGCATTTTATTTGAAATAAATAATTACAAAATCGCGTCACAAACAATTTCCAAACATTTCTTGATTTATTGTTTATATTTTTGGTCTTATTAAGTCCAAATTATCCCATAATTAGTCAAACTGGAACCTTTAGGCTATAATTGCAATAACCTTGCAATTATAGCCCAAA